>CM035816.1:40271694-40536694 GCA_020458035.1 Magallana ariakensis
TCAAGTGCTTTAATATCATCAGAGGGTCCCATTTCATACTCAATCCTACAAAGGAAATTTTAATGTGCAATATATATTCTTGGGCCATAATATAATATTTGTTTCTTCTTCAGAATACTCAATCCAAAATATAAATTATACTATGCAAATGTAAGATTATTTTTTTTAGATTTTAATTGATTAAATTCAAAAGTACATGTACATTCACAGAGCTCATTTACAAACTCATGTACATGTAGAACTGTTCAAATGACAAATAGCCAGGGGTCCTCTATTCCATAAATGCAATGTTGTTGACCTCAAATCAGGGTCATGATACACTCTCAGATCATGTCCAACATTTATGCCTTGTATGAACCTTACTAATTCTTTTTATAAAAGGAAAACGGGACAGACAGATAAACAATTAAAAGATATTAATGTTGCCATGGACAAACAGATGAAATGATTCCATTACAAATAGACTCCTATCTAAACTTAAGCATTAGTCCCTGTGTGTATTAAGTGCACATCTTTATATCATTTTCAGAAAAATCTGTTCACTAGTTTCTTAGAATATGTACAGACAAAATCATGATTTTATACAGACGAACAGCAGGACATGGTGATTCTAAAGTACCACCACTTCCTCTACATTTGAATTTGAAGTTACTTATACTGGTAATTAACATAATGGTCAATATGCAAGAGTAGACTTAGTACAGTTATATTCTGATTCCTCTGCCACTCACATGTAAGCTTGCAGCATTTCAATAACTTCTTCGTGGTTAAACTTCTTGGCGAAATCCAGCGCTGTCCAGTCATTTGAAGACTGGAGTTTGACATTTGCTCCAAAGGTCAGGAGATGCTCCACAATAGCAGTGAAGCCTCGGGCAGCAGCTATCATCAGGGGGGACAAGCTGGTCTCAGAGTGCTGGTAGTCCACTGAATGTAAAGCATCAGGTACTCAACTTTACAGTATTCTAAATATACGTAGTATCTTATGCAAATGAATTTCTTTTGAATTAAAAATTGATAGGGAATGTTCATGGACGTCATATTATCATAACCAGTCAAACCTGAGACATTTTCACTCTTGATGAGATGGATGAGCTGAGAAAAGCAGTCCTCATTTCCTGTCAGCCAGATCTCACTCAAGAGTTCATCCATTTCCTTCACAAGCCATGGTTCTAGCTCCTCTTTCTCATCAGCAGTCTGTCATAAAACATGGTACATATACAGGTTTTATGTACACACCATCACAATTTCATAATAAGTTTTATGTAAAAATTTTGGTCTCTCAAATACTGTTTTCTAATTAAAGTGCCATTATTCAAAACTCAAATAAATGAAAGCTTTACAAATCTTTTGATTGTTTCATTATTCAACCCTCAAATCTCTCAACAATCTTTTTTGTTGATCAATTCTTTTTTTTTTCCAAATAAAACATTGGACCAAGTATTACTTGTGAAGTTTTTCCCTCTTCTAACAATTCTTTAGCCATCTTCTCCTCTATCTCCTCAGAGTGAGCTGTGGTCTGAACTTCATCCATCTGAATCTTGCACCACTGACTCAGCTGTTTTTGTTGGTTTGCCACTGATAAAGACAATGACAGAAAACATCATATAAATCTATTTGCAAGTATGCATTTTTCTAAAAGCACACAAATATTTTGGTTTAGGTGAGCTAAAAACACAACTTAACTGTATTAAGTTACATGTATACACCATTACAAAATCACAAATCATGGGTGACATAATACTTAGGTTTATGTACATACCATCTGGTTGGGTTTTCTTCAACTTTTCCATTTTCTTGTTTGTGTAACCAGTCCTGTAATTTACAAAAATTATAAGACAATTATAATTAATAAATTAGTGTTATACAATTTTTAAACAAAACTATAAACATGTATATAAATAATATTTTCAAATCAGAGGTAACACTGAATATACATGTATATGGTACATGTACTGTATACAGGGTTATTTTCTCCCTGTGATATTTTCGCCCTTTTTCACTTGCAAATGATTTAACCCAGTCTTGAATTCGCCAAAACAAAGTTTTATATGAGAGATTATTTGAGACATTGGAGTTCGCCCAGTCTTAAATTTGCTCGCTGACATCGGATGAAAGGGGCGAAAATAAAACGAGGGCAAATATTTCCCTGTATACAGTACTTATACAATGTTGATAAAGAAATAACCATTTTAGCACATCCTCCAAGAAATGCTCCTCCACTTCAAAAAGATTTCCTGGGACTAATAAAATGTACAAAAAAATTTATATCAAAAGGTGAAGCAGTTTTGTTTTTTTGGTAAAGAACAGTACTTATACCTAATAGTATGTATTATGCTTAAGAAAATATAATTCAGAGTGATAGGAAAGTTTCTACCGAATTTTATTTTAACTTACACCTCAGTACAGGACAATTATTGAAGTATCTAATAAACAGGTCCACATTCATTGACGCACTCATCAGAATAAGTTTCATGTGTGGATATTTAGATAGCTCGTCTCTGATGGCTGTGAGAAGGAAATCACTGAATCTGTCTCTCTCATGGACTTCATCCTAAAAGTAAACATACCAATACATTAAAGCACCCAGTTATATTTTACAAAGGTGAAAAATTCATCTTTATGATTTCTTTTTCCCCATCTACTATTGAATGCTCTTACATGTATATAACTGTATTAAAACACTATTCTAATCAACCAAGGTTAAAATTCTTAATCCTTCTTCTTCAAAGATGACAGTATAATAATACTTTAATTGTACTAAGCTCTTACCACAATAACATGTGTTACAGTTGACAAAGAGTGGCTTCCATTCATCAGAGTTCTCAGCAAGACCCCATTAGTGCAAAATGTAAGAAGCGTCTTTGGAGATGTCCTGTAAAATATGATGATTTCATAATTATTGTTTTTCTTTTAAGAAAAAAACATGGGTTTAAAAATCTAATTAACAAAAAACAAAGATAATTTTTACCTATTGCAGTCTAGGTACTTTAAAAGACAACTTTTAACCACAGAAAATTCAATATGTGAGGTTGAAATACATGCAATTTGAAAACCCCCAGAAAAATATTATGTATATCATTCACAGCCTTTGAGTTTAATTAAGAAACAACATTACAATCAATTAGATGCAATAAATTCTTATGTGAAGATACAAAAATATTTTTTGTTTAGTATATTGCATTTGGTCTTACTTGCTCTCCAGACGGATCTGGTAGCCGACAGTTTGTCCTATCTTCTCCCCTCTCTCTGCTGACACTCTTTCAGCGATACTTAGTGCTGCTATTCTTCTGGGTTGTGTACAAAGTATGCGACATCTCTTGTTGTTTGCTGTGCAATCATCTAGTATCATCTGTGGAATCTACAATTTCATAAAAAAAAAGTTGAGCCTCTAACCTGCTATTTACATACAAGTTTTGTTTAAAATATTTTTTTTAAGTTTGTAACACATATATAATAAACCTGTAATAAAAATAACAAAAAAATTGAAAATTCTAACAAATTTGGTTTTATGGTCAACAATATATATATTTCCTCAAAATATAATTTTTCTATATATATCTTATTACAGCTAGGTTTCAATTTAATAGTGTCATACTTTGAATTACATACCTGAGTTGTCTTTCCTGAACCAGTTTCTCCTGTAATAAGAAGGGTTCTGTTGGAGTTGATACTGCGGATTATCTCCTCTTTGTGTTGAAAAACTGGCAATGTGCTTCTAAATGAGTCCAACTCTGTGCTAATCCTGGCAGGAGGAATTTGAGCCACTCCATTATTTAGTTTGCCAATAGTTGCTTTGGCAATATCTCTGTTTGCTAAAATTTCACGGATTATTGTTAAATAATAAAATTTAGCACTATTATACTATTCCTCTAAGATTAACTTTAATACAATTTAGTTCTAGCTGAACAGTGTGATTGAAATTAATATATGATAACTAAATAAATGAAAATAAGGAAAATGCTGTTTTTAAACTTGATATATCATATAATGAATTAATACCATCATATGCTGGATTTCTTTCCATTTGTGGCATCAGCTCCTGTCTTTCTTTGGTGGTCAAGGGAAACCTCTGCAGCAAATTACAAATTTGCTGCCTTGAATTCCTTATCATATTCAAGGACGAAGCTGATGTTTGAGTTTGGTTTGACTCTTTCTTGGTGACAGTTAATATTCTGTTGTTGCCTTTCCTAAAAATGATATATTACACATAACAGAAATCACTAACATTACATAAAAATGTGAATACATTGACTTATACATACTGCAAAATACATGTGTAATTCACAAAGACAATATTTTAGGTAATACTATTTTTCCTAATTACCCTTTGCTTTTATGCTTAAGTCCTACTGTGTCACAATATCGATGAACATATGCCCTTTCTGTTGCAGTCAATGAGGATGGAAATTCCAATTCTAGGAGGTAAAATTGAAGAACATGTATTTCAAATAATTATACTTGTACTGAATGATATAGACGTATGCATAGACAACAAGTGTGTGTGCTGCTGCTCTATATACCTTTCTGTTCTTCATTTCGTCTAAATCTTTCAATCGCCAAGTGTAATGAAATTCTGACCTCCTCTCCAATACACACATCCTCCCTTAATTTTGGTCCTCTTTCACTAAGAACACTGCTGTTACTGTGAGGCCTTGAATCATTACTACTTGGGCTCTGCATCATGGCTCTATAAAGTAAACAAAAGGATCAGAAAGGGTTCGCACAGTCTGTCAAAAAAATCAAAATATAGTATATATAAGATTTTCGGGAAAAAAAATTTCAAAACCCTGTGAATGATGAGAATTAATTTTTTTTTTTTTAAATTCATTGTAAAACAAAGTGCAAGTCTTGTACTCTCCTACAAGAACAGATTTGAAAAGTCAAAAAAATAAGTTCCATATCATTAAGAAAGGCAGATGATACTGTGAAGTTAAAAAAAGCCATCTTGGATGTGGGAGCTAATTATGGAAGAGGCTGGGGATGCTTAGAAAATAGAGGAAATTCGGGAAAATCTGTCAAAAATCGCAGATTAGACAGTATCATGAAATTTCAAAGATATATTCACAATTAATTTTCCATGAAGCTTTTTAATCTTATGTAAAAAGCGATCATACCTATTGTAAGACCCTTGAGTCCCGTTATTTGCTGGACGATACGGATCCTCGAAGCGAGCCGCCATATTTGTACCAATGAGAACCGAAGGTGGTTTTAGTTACAAATCCCATGTTTCGTTTTTTTATACAAACCCCAAAAAAGGATTAAATCAGATATATTTTTATCCTAAATAAAAATAAACACAACTTGAACACATTAAATATTTGATCACAAGTCAATCAGGAGCAAATCAAACGGAAAAACAGTATTTGAGCATAGGACCCATATTGTTCTCAATTTCATAAACTTCCGGTGAAGCTTCTGTGGAAAAAGTTTGCAGGTATTGAGGTAACTTGTAATGAAGTTCAGGTATTTAGCCTTATCATTCGTTATGATTACTAATGTTTACAATAGAGAAATAAATTGTAGTCACTTTGTTCCAATAATTTAAGTATAGTTTTAGACCCCATACAACTTCATGAACATGTTTGTTGTTTATCATGTTTCAGTTTAGGCCTATATATCTGCTTTATGGTTATACGCACAGGCACCTGACGTTATAAATTTTTCTTATAATAAAAATAAATACCCTCTATCTAATAATACACAAGGTACCCATCCCCGCCATCTTGGATTTATTTCAAACTATCACATCAGCTGGAAGTTTTGCTTGAAACTCATCGGTAAAATTATTTTGCGATCCTCTCCGTCTTCCGATCGGTCATTCAACATCTAAGCTTACAACAAATTCAACCAAAACGATGCATTACAACTGTCATTAATAAAAATCACCCCTCGATCTGCATCTACTGCCTAAAATATGCGACAAAAGGCTAAAGGGTGGACGGAAGTTGACATAAATTGCATCATACTTTGGGTAATCCCTTCCAAATATAGCACTGATACGAATATTCAAAAGGCGTCTATTTTGAATTCGATCAACATACAAGTTAAAACTAAGAAAATGGATACTATAAACAGTCAATTATATCTTTTGTTACACAAAGTTTATATAAACATGTTTATAAATGCATATCTTTTGAAATATTGAAACAAACACACGGTGTAGGGAAATCTCATTTACATATAAGTGACAACTTCCGTCCACCCTTTAGCCTTTTGTCGCATATTTTAGGCAGTAGATGCAGATCGAGGGGTGATTTTTATTAATTACAGTTGTAATGCACCGTTTTAGTTGAATTGGTTGTAAGCTTAGATGTTGAATAACCGAACGGGAGACGGAGAGGATCGCAAAATAATTTTACCAATGAGTTTCAAGCAAAACTTCCAGCTGATGTGACAGTTTGAAATAAATCCAAGATGGCGGGGATGGGTACCTTGTGTATTATTAGATATAGGGTATTTATTTTTATTTTGAGAAAAATTTATAACGTCAAGTGCCTGTGGTTATACGGTACTGTGTGGGGGTTTTTCCTCACCGGTGCTTTGAGCATTGCTCATAAATATGCACTATACCTATACATGCATACATGTATATTATGTGTTATGAGTCATGTCCTGTACATAGATACAAAATGTTTGAAATTACATTTTCAATTATCTTTTGAAAAATATCATACATTGTATTTTAAACTGTGCATTATGTGATTTCCATTATCAGGTTCGTTCGCCCTATCTACCTGTTCGCCTGAGTTCGTTCGCCAAGAGTCTGTTAGCCATTATTATCGTTTGCTCAATACCTTGTTTGCTCTATATTCCATTTGCTTAATTATATATTTTATGTGATAAAATGTTTTTATTTAAAATCGTTTCATTCTTTCACCCTCTTTATTTTTACATCTATCATATTTTGATATGCTACATTTTTTATTTTTTTTTTCACCAATCTGTCAGCAATGTTAACAATTGTTCAATAAAACTAAATTTACTTTTTTTTAAAACTATAAATTTGTGACGCTGTTTTCGATTTTTTTTTTTTTATGATTTATAGTACATTTAACTGTTTTATTTATTTTAATACTATAAATTATGGATAGCAACTTTAATTGTGTTCACGTCATGTTTATGAAAATAATTAAAGAAATAAAGGCGTATAAATAAATGGTTCAAAAAGGAGATCGATGAACAGGGGCTTATTTGATTTAGAATAGAATTTTTAATAGCCTTATTTTATCAATTAAAGCAGTAGGTCAGTCTCGAGGGTCACTAGAATTTTGATACTGTATTTACAAAATCAAATAATTTTGGAATTTAATGGGTTTTTTAAATCTATGGAAAACGAACGTCAGGCGAACAAATTTTAGGGCGAAGGGACTCTGGGCGAACGGAAATTAGGGGAAACGGTGTCAAGGGCCAATGCAATTTAGGGCAAATGAACGTACATTTTGGAGAGCAAGCGCACTGTTAATGTCTAAATTTTTTAGCAAAACACATACCTGTTAATTAAAGAAATACCTGTTCAATTGAAATCATTACAAAGGAAAAATTCCAAGAATTCTTCATTGAAAAATCAACTTTTTTCACCTGTAGAAATTGACAAAAAAACTAAAATATATTTCATACAGAGCTTCATAAGGGGAAAATCTTACTTTTTCGATATAAAGTTCTTGTTACACCTCACACAAATTTTCAACATCATCAAAAGGGTTGCTTTCATTTTAATGCAAAATCTCTATTATCTATACTTTGTCCTAAGATATCCCCAATTCATAATTTGCTTAATTACTTGATAATCATAAATACCTCAAGGCTCAATTTAAATGATGTTCATTTAAAAATATGAAAAATTTCCTAGATTTCTCCTTTGAAATGCCCAATCTAGCTTATCAGGTTTCAATACAAGGCTAAAATGTGATGTCTTCGGGGATTTTGTATTGCAACAGACCCTGAAAATAATTTCTAAAAATTGTGCGAAGTTTTCCAAGTGACTTCCGAATGGAGAAAAGATCTGAGTGAAAAAATGATAATGTGTCACAGTGTGAATGAAATTATCTTGCATATTTTTTCCTTTAGCTTAGTCTTTTGCAAGATATTTTAATACAGTTATCCTTGTGGGAGTTTTGAATTTTCAGTTAGGAGCCCCACAAAGAAATACTAGCTCTAGTATAAAATGTACACTGGTTTGGGGGGGGGGGGGGAGATAAAGAATATTTTTGTTTAATATCTTTGTTCCAAACAGATTATCTTATCCTCCCTTTGTCATGTACCGGTAAATTATTACTATATATTAAACATGTTTAAATTAATTTTTGAAATCAAGAGATAATGATAATCCAGAAAAATGTACAAGTAGCTCCTGCCTTTTTTGTAGGTCTGAAACTTACATGAAATGGTGTGGTAACAACTGATGCAGATGCAAAACCACTCAGGACATCCCATGTCAATGATGGGACCGGGAGGACCAGGAAATGGACCCCCAATGTCAGGCCCCTCAATGTCCATGGCAGGGGGAGGACCAATGATGGCTGGACCACATATGAGCGGTGTCGGGCCGATGTCAGTCAGCGGACCATCAATGTCAGGGCCTCCCATGTCAATGATGTCAGGCCCTGGTAATGGACCACCCATGTCTATGATGTCTGGGCCAGGAAATGGGCCAATGCATATGGGCCCTGGGGGTCCTGGCAGTGGGCCAATGCATATGATGGGACAAGGAAATGTACCTATGTCAATGGCAGGGCCAGGAGGTGGACCCATGCAAATGCAAATGTCTGGTCCTAATGGACCCATGCAGATGTCAGGACCAAATGGACCAATGCAAATGCAAGGTCACAATGGGCAAATGCCCATGTCTCACTCTGGTCCAGGTGGAAATATGCCAGATCCCAGATCGACTCATCCCATGTCAAGTCCTAGGGGAGGAGGTGGGCCCATGCACATGGGACCTGGGGGTCCACAGTCCATGGGGAAAATTTATCCACCCAATCAATCCATGGTTTTCAATCCAGCAAATCCAAATGCCCCTCCCATATATCCATGTGGAGTGTGCCATAAGGAAGTTCATGAGAATGACCAAGCAATTCTGTGTGAGAGTGGTTGTAATTTTTGGTTTCATCGGATGTGTGCCGGATTAACAGAGCCTGCTTTCATCATGCTTACGCAAGAGGTCTATGCTGAATGGGTCTGTGACAAGTGTTTAAACAATAAAAACATTCCTCTTATAAAGATGAAACCTTAATATACAGGCTTCACTGATTTTTATCATGAACTTGTTATCATATTGTCTATAGATCTGTAAAGTGTGATATATTTCTTTTTGTGAACAAAATTAAGATTTTTTGAAAAAAAGTAACTTGTTGAGAACTTTTAAAAATCAATTTTTAATTGATATAGAGATCTGAATTAAATGCTAGCCATACTGACTCACAATCTGAAAGAGTAACTCAGTCACATACATGTAGTCTAGCTGACTTAGTTTTTCTCTGTTATATTATAGAAACTCATTGATTTATACATACAAAAGATGAATACATGTATTATATTTAGATGCATATACAATATTGGCTGTTGATAATAGAATCTCATTTTAATCATGTCATTCCTTGAATCAGTTAACAGTAATATAAAAACTTTGAAGTACATGCTAGTTTCTAGCTTCTCTTTAAAAGTTGATTATAAATTTAAATACCTGTAACTTGCTGCTTGAAGTTTACAATATTTAAAACATTATAGTTTTATTGTATGAATTTATTGTACAACAACCATTTACATTTGCTCCAAAAGGTTGCTACAGGTATTTAGATTTAGAGTGGAAATAAAATTGATATCATTTATATTTTAGTAGAAAGCTGAAAAGTTTTTACTTTTTATTTCAAGAGAAACAAGTCAGTTTTACTTTTTATTATCCTGGCTGTACTGTACTTTAAAAGCATCATCTACTGTTTTGTAAGACACTTTATCATTTTTAAGTTCAAACAAGATATTATTTTATTTCAGAAGAATGATGTGTTAAATTTCAACTGGGTCAGAGTTTATTACAGACAATTTTTACATTTAGTGATTCAGAATGATTTACATGTATCTTTATGAATGAAGATTAGCATAATAGAATTTTTTGTATTTAGTTTTAGAAACATTATTTTAGAATTTATTTTTATAATATTTTCTGGCTTTATTTCCATAAAAATTTTAAAGAGACAAAAAAATTTAACATATTGGGTTGTATATCTGTACATGTTTAATGTTATCACTTTTACTTATGGAGCTCAATTGTTGCAGCTTCAAGTACATGTATATATACATTTATCAAACAATCACATAATGATATCATATCACAAAAGTTACTACATGGATATATTTACAATTAAATTTTAAAATGTACTTTGTAGTATTAAGGCACAAACTATGGAAAGTCAGTTTGAAAACTTTCAAATGTTATTATTTAAAATTGATTTGTTGTCAATATGGTATTAATATTTACAAAATATTGATACCATATTATCATAAAATTCATGTGCCATAAATCAGGAACAAAGATTTCAAGATGATAGAGCAAAGTTGTAAATTAGAGAAATTTCATATCTCAATTATATCTAGTGTACATTGTGAAAAATGTTGGGTTTTTTTTTAATGATTATACATGTAAGTTGTTGGTTTTTTTTTTTTCATCTTAAAAATATTATCAATCCTTCAAACTTTATTTATATAAATGAAATAAAATAAAAAGAAATTTGTTGAGGGTATCCATGCATTTTACGAAGTTATTGTAATTTTGGCCATGTTGAATATAGTGGAATAAATAACGTAAATTATGTACAAGGTGAGATCAAATTAGAAAAAAAGGTTATACCGGTGCAACGGTGGTTTGAATCCCTTAATTTTCCTCTAGGTAGTAGGTCTCCATGCAGCCACTAAGCCAAGCGGTTTTTTGAATGGCTTAGCGTAATATTAACACTTCAAGACTGATTAAATTTGTTTATGATATAAAAAAGGCAGATTTATGTCAGGATAAAAAAAAATTCCGGATAATTTAGAGTTATCGAACATTGCTGAGGATCGGAGATCGTTGCCGGTAATTAGGAGCTTTTGCAAAAGATGGACAAAATTAAACAAGTTTGAATTATTTATTTTGGGGCTAAAAGACACCCCTCTGTAATTTGAATCATAAAAAAGTGTTATTTACTTAGTAAGAACCAGTAAGTTATTTCAATTTAATCCAAAAGTTTTTGCTTTTTTACTTTACATGTGATGGTGTATATTGAACTGAGTTAATAAAAACATATTAGGTCATTTTGAATCAATCTTTATTTTACTACTGGCACTACTTTATTTTACTATCAGTAGTTTGTTTTTTAAAACCATCAATTAAGAAGGCAACATGTTTAAAATTAAACTTTAAATATGGGGTATTAGAAATACAGGATTTAAACAAAATAATTTCACTATTATTAGCTGCAGTAATTTTTAAGATTCTATCTTGAATGTGCTTCATTAAACAAGAACTGATTCATTCCTTTTATATAGAGAAGCCATATTCACATATTTAGCATTATAATATTGTTTCAAAAACATGTCTTCAAGTGTTATAATTTTTATTTTTTTTTTTATTTTTTCATACCAAAATACTTTCTTTGATTCATATTGATGTACATTTATTTCAAAACATGGTTGTGCCAAAGCCAAAAGCAACTTACATGTACCTGAATTTATAATTAGTATACATTGTATTATCATTATCCATTTATAATTACATCATGGCAAACCATGACCAATTTTATGATCCTCTTACATATATAGGAGAGAAATGATTTTTGTGCATATGATGAACAATTTTTTTTTTTTACATCTTTAAATGATATGACTGGTTTATATTTCAATTGGTTGAAACAAAAATATATATACATGTAATAAAAAGTTATTGATAATATGTACATGTTGTAATGTGTTATAATTGTTTCATTGATGAACTGTCTGCACAGAGATTTAACTAATTCCAAGTAAGATGTGCAGTTCAATCACAGGTACCGATAAAAAAAAATGGCAAGACCCTTTTACCTCGATCTTTTTAACAAGTTTGCATAATTTGCAAGGGAGGATCGATGCCTTTTATAATCCCAAGAAGATGTTGGGATCAAATAAGTGACAATTATTTTTATATTTGGTTCTAAAATTTTGAATGTTCAGATCCATTCCAGTCACTTCTAAATTGTTGGTACTTGCCTTGCTGGTCATCTTAAATTGATCGAAGCTTTCAACACATATACTATATCCCACTGTGTTTAGCTCTGACTTGTTTGAATTCTGAAAACTCATGTAAGCTGTGTCCAACATCTGAATAAAATCAAGTTTCAAACTTATATATTAAAGACTTATTCTCTAGAACTACTTGTCCAAATTCAACCAAATTTGGTCAAAGTATATTTTGTTCTTTCGTATAATCAGTTTTCCAACGCGTGAGATAAAATCAAGAGGTACTGTGTAGTTTTAAGGTTGTTGGTTCATTTAGATGTAATCAAGAACTGCTGAAAAATCTTTCATAATCATCTCAAGAATTGCATGCTTTAAACGACAGTAAGTGAAACTACAATAACTATAAAAACAACAGGCCGGGGGGGGGGCGGCAGAAAACTGCAAAAACTCATAGGGAAACTTGAAAATAACCATTGAAAAAGAATTTATTTAAGAAATAAGGTATCATTTTTGGATGTATACAGTATGATTAATCCCTACACAACTTCTTCGAACTCGATCTGTACAAATAAATGTGAAAAAAAGGAATGGCTGTAGAAGGTTAGAATATCCTAACTATTAATTAAAATGTTCCTAAGTTACCGTCGAGCTACATCTTAAGACGTGTCCTAAGGTGATCTTAGGATGTTCCTTACAAAGTCATATCTTATATTAGGAACACACTTTGGTCATAACTTAGGAAAGTTTCGTGAACATGCCTGCTAATACATTATTTCTTAAAGTTTAATGATTTATCCCTGCACAAGTCTCTCAAACTCTACCTGTACGAATAAATGTGAAAAATAAGAATGATTTAGTAGGTTAGGATATCCTAACTTAGGATGTTCCTAAGTTACCGTAGAGCTACATCTTAAGGGATGTCATAAGTTGATCTTGGGATGTTCCTAACCTTTCTCCTATGTCATATATTAGGAACACACTTAGGTCATATCTCAGGAAAGTTTCGTGAGCATGCCTGCCGATGGCTAACGTCCTTAAAATAATTTCAAGTCAAATTGATTAATACATCAAATATAGTTGAACCTATTTGAATGATTTGAAATTAAAATTCATATTATTTTTTTTTTCACTTCTGAATGTCTAATCAACGGATATGACAATTTTCGATATCTATCATTTACTGCGTAATTCTCTGTGTATAGTGTCGCGCACCTAGGTAGACCCAGGCCACTCCAAGTAATTAACACCAGTTTAGATTAGGCTCCGCCTACTATTGCAGTAACCATACGGCCATGAAATGGCAACATATATGGCAAAAGGATGTTTGTTTTGGCATTGATCAATTTAGAAGTACCGTACATGCATTTTTAGGTGCTTATTACTTAAAGAATAAAAATCAGGGAAAGGAATTATGCACACCGTTTCATTATTAAATGACTCTAAAGATTATGTAGTTCTCTGATCAGCACGTGCTTCTGGTATGCAGCTATCTATAAATAGATTCACGCTGCAGTCTTATCAGTTTGGGGGTGTGGCCTGCTTCCTTATATGCTTAATTGCCGTCCGTGTGGATATTCAACTAGGTCAACCCCTATATATATCTTGTATGATATTTGAATGATAATACACACTGTACATATGTACTTTGATTGTTTACTAGAATTCTAACCAGAGTTCTCATACCGTAATGCGGGTTACCTTTATAAGATACACATGTATGTTATATAAACGTAATCAAACCAGCATGTGCTGTAATTTTGTCGTTGGAAATTTTCGTTGTAAAAGTATTGTAATTTAACTACATAATTTCCAAACTTAATTTTGCATATATATTCATATCCGTTTAATATGGATTGTGAAAAAAAAATTAATGAATGAAGGAATACATACGAAAGACGAATAGGGCCACATAAAAAAATATTTTTATCTCGTAATTACGAGAAAAGATCTCGTTATAACGAGAAAAGATCTCGTTATTACGAGTTAATTATCTCGTTATTACGAGAAAAGATCTCGTAATAACGAGAAAAGATCTCGTTATTACGAGTTAATTATCTCGTAATTACGAGAAAAGATCTCGTTATTACGAGTTAATTATCTCGTAATTACGAGAAAAGATCTCGTTATTACGAATTAATTATCTCGTTATTACGAGAAAAGATCTCGTAATTACGAGAAAAGATCTCGTTATAACGATAAAAGATCTCGTTATTACGAGTTAATTTTCTCGTTATAACGAGAAAAGATCTCGTTATTACGAGTTAATTATCTCGTAATTACGAGAAAAGATCTCGTTATTACGAGTTAATTATCTCGTTATTACGAGAAAAGATCTCGTTATTACGAGTTAATTTTCTCGTAATTACGAGAAAAGATCTCGTTATTACGAATTAATTATCTCGTTATTACGAGTTAATTATCTCGTAATTACGAGAAAAGATCTCGTTATAACGAGAAAAGATCTCGTTATTACGAGTTAATTTTCTCGTTATAACGAGAAAAGATCTCGTTATTACGAGTTAATTATCTCGTAATTACGAGAAAAGATCTCGTTATAACGAGAAAAGATCTCGTTATTACGAGTTAATTTTCTCGTTATAACGAGAAAAGATCTCGTAATTACGAGTTAATTATCTCGTTATTACGAGAAAAGATCTCGTAATTACGAGATGATTATAAATATATATATATGCCATTATCTTGGAATTTTTTCTTTAATAAAAATGTGTGAAGAGGACGAAGTTATTAAACTGTGCTTCGATCTGGGATTAAGTAACAATGAGATCCTGCAATGTTTATTAAGCTGTACAGGCATATCAAAAAGTGTCAGGACATTAAAGAGAAAAATGAAACGTCTAGGATTATTTCGACGGAAAAATTACAGTGAACTTATACAAGTTGCTAGTTTTATATCAGAACAGCAAGATACATCAGGAGCATTACATGGCTATCGATGGATGCATTTAAAGTGTATACAGAGGGGCTTTAAAATTCCCAGAGACACAGTTTATGGGCTTATGAAAGTGCTGGATCCAATTGGTATGAATTTAAGACTGCGACGCAGATTAACAAGGCGTAAGTACAGAAGCCGTGGTCCAAACTTCGTCTGGCATATAGATGGCTATGATAAACTTAAACCTTACGGTATCGCAATTCATGGCTGTATCGATGGGTATTCGCGGTTAATTCTGTGGTTAGAGGCAGCGTCAACAAATAATGACCCCAAGGTTGTGGCAAACTATTTCATAAATGCTGTTAGAGAAAGAGGCGGGTGTCCATCGAGAGTTAGAGCAGACCTTGGAACGGAAAATGTTTACATAGCGAACATGCAGCATTTCTTACGCAGGAACCACAACGATGAATTTTCTGGGGAACGAAGTTTTTTAACTGGAAAAAGTACACAAAATCAAAGAATTGAATGGTTTTGGGGCCTTTTACGCAAAGAAATGGCACAATTCTATATGGACTTATTTAGGAACTTAGAAAGAGATGGTAATGACTTTTTCTGTGGAGATATGATTGACAAAAGCATTCTTCAATTCTGCTTTATGAATATTATTCAGGTACGTGTACATCAATGTTTTTTTAGATTAAGGTCAGACGACACGTTCCTCAATTTAATTATAACTTTTTCCAGGAATTTGTTATTGATTTACTACTACTTTGTCAAGCTTTCTTGCAAAAAATTACGGTACCTTACCAGGCATTTGTGCAAGATACTAGAGTATGCAACTTTCTATATGATTTTATTGAAAATAAACTTGAATTGCTGATAACACGCATGGTTAGGGTGTGTCTAATAAATTCTTCCCGTTGTCACAAAAATCTTGTTACATCTATTGCATGTTGGTGGCTTCACTTACTGTTGGGCATTACTCTATGTTTAAAACTTTCAATAAAAATTAAGGTAAAACAAAGTAATAGGTTGAAATTTTAACAGTTTTACCATTCCGATAATTACTGTTGCAATATTTTGTAGACAAATTTAGATGACGTGCGCAACGTTTGGAATACTCATAGACTGCAATCACACGACAAAAATAATGGTGGGGGGCAACGACCAATGATGCTATATAGTCTTCCACATTTGTATGGATCAACTGACCATCTTTGTCGAGTAGAAGATGTTGAAGTTCAGATTTGCGAGGAGGAAACTACACCAAAAGTATCTTGTGGCGATGAAACAGTATCAGAACTCTGCGCATTATTTATGGAAGAAAACCATATCAGTGCACCAAGTAGTGTGATGGAAGCTAATGAACTTTACAAACGATTAAGAGGAATGATTCGTTTTGAATTAGAATGAACTTGAACAGGCATAAAATGGAGTTTAAAAAACCCACCATTTTTGATAAAATAAATAGTAGTTGTTATTTGATATTATTATTGTGTATATATATATATATATATATATATATATATATATATATATATATATATATATATATATATATATATATATATATATATATATATATATAACACATCGATAAGCGCAAATCATTTCATGATCGAGCTAACTTTTTCAAGACAAAAACGTGGAGAGATGACCCACTATACATTGAAAATTTCATTTTGTATCCCAACAATTGAACGTTTTGAAAAAATAATACAAGTCCGTAAATTCGTGGAAAAAAACACACATAGTATTTAAACAGCGTACTTTGTTGTGACTGAAATGCCTCAGTGGTTAGAGCACAAGACAAATTTTCACATATCTCCGATCAGAGTGTTAATTTCGTTTTGTGAGAGCCCTGACTCTAAAATTGCATTTGAATTACAGTACGTTCTGGCATATATTTTTAATATGTACAAACTTAGGTAAAAAGAAAATAAAAGATAAAAAAGAGCACCAGACATACGTGTAATGCTAACCTTATATAACTAGGCTTTTTATGGTGTGGGTTCGATACCACCAAAATACAAGGAAATGGTTTTTTTTCTTATCGTTTGTTAAACATATTAAAACTGAATATAGTTAGAAATTGTGCTTTTGCAAACTTGTATTATAATATATTTGAATAGATTTAATTGGACAAAAATAAATTCAAAATTGTATTTCACGACTAAGCCGAATGGGGATTTGCGCTATCTTATCCCCCCATCTTCTTTATTCTCTCTTTTACAAAAATCAAACAGTTATGTCTCTGTTTTAACCAAATATATATACATTTGCAAATATGCTTCCTTATATGAATCTATAGACTAGCGAAAACGTTTAATTCAGTGTGAACTTTTTCGTGACGTCACTTTGATCACCGCACGCGCTTATCGCTTGACGGTTGCAATATTGTAAACGTAAAAACACCATTATATAATGATTCTGGAATAATTGGCCATTCTCAAATGTAAATATAAGTAATACACAGCAATTTAAAAAGTTCACTTGGATATGAACGTGTTGGTCACGTAATCAAATCCTGTGAAGCCTGAAGGGATTTTGAGAAGATCGGATCATGTGCCAACCAAGTTCATATCCCAGTGAACTTTTTAACATTGCTGCTTATTTCTTAAAAAAACTGCGCTCGGCCCAACGGTTACACCGTTTACATATAATCATACACAACCTCTATTGAAAATAATTGTTTTTTGTATATTAACATTTTGGAGTCTGAAAACAAATTATCCTTCATACTTGGTCAATTAATTATTAATCAAGAAAAAAGTTCCATTTTGTAGATCATTAATAAAGGCATTCTAAATCCAAATTATGTTTTTCTAAGTTATCGTATGTAAGACTTTAGAAGTAATATATCATTCTCTTGTAAAACTTTACTGTAGCACAGTGGGACCGTTATAGTTTGATTTTCCGATTTATATGTATTTCCAGTCCCAATGTAATGACAGTGTGTAGCTAAATTTTGAGTTGTATGCTTTTTCCCATAAAAAAGATAGTCATTACGTCATTTTATAACAGTTCATTTCTGTTATTCTAATTAATACCGAGCGCAGCGAGGATTAATGGTAACACGTATATATAAGAAAATCAGTGAAAAATGAGAGTTGAATCAGGGGTACTATGGACTAAAATATTTTCTTCCGGCCCTGGGCGCCGCCATATTAGCGAAAACAGCAAGGCGTGAGCGAATAGAAAATTCAGACAAGCTGCACATTCATTCAACGGATTTTTTTGGTGTATGTTATATACTCGAATCAGCGGTTCTTTGTTTTAATAGGACCAGCAGTTCCCTGTAAATATGGTTGTCAATTTCACGCTCTAACGAGAACCAGCAATTAAGATAAAAATAATTAATGACTAAGTACGTTGTAAATATACTGCTGAAACAACATACAGTGATACACCATACGGAGAAATAAGCCCGGCGGGTTTATTATATACCCATCAATTTTCCTTTCGTGATACTGTTAATTTTACAGAGTGTGCATGCGCGGATCTAGAGGGGGGGGGGATGAGGGGGTTCAGACCCTCCTGTAAACTTCAAATTTCTTTAAATTACATTATAAAATTACCAAAAATATGCCTCGGACCCACCTTCCCTGGCAAACTCAAATAACCGTCGGAAAAATTTTCTGGATCCGCGCATGGTGTGATCCGATATTTTGGAAATGAACTTTGCGCAAAATTGAATTCTTGAATACTATGTTGAGCTGAGAAAATTACGGTGATCTGTTTTCAAATCCTTTCTTAAATTTTGGTTTGATTTTTCATATAACAAAAGAAATATTGATTGTGGTTTCGGGCAGCATTAATTATATTAGCCCCTTGGTATCCGCTTCGCGCCGGGCAATATTTTGTCCATCGGGGGCTAATATTATCAATATTTCCCTCAACCCCAGTCAATATTTTATAAAACAACCTCGGTACACTTTTTAAAAATACAATCAAGTTACGTAACAATGGTTTTGCACACTGATCTGTAAGATTTTTTTCGGCATCAGTAAATTTCGACCTACAATCCAATATTCCAAGCATTGCATTCTCACGTTCTTGCGAGAATCAAATTAAAACTTTTGAGAACCAATATCAAGAACGTCATTGTTTTAGGTAAATATTTACATTTTCAATGTCTTTTTCTGTGATAACACTACGTATCGGTTTGCAAGATGTATGTAGTTCCTGTTGCGCACGCCCCAACGATGTTTAATAATAAAAGCGGCTGATTTTTTGTGGCTGTGATAGAAAGTGCGTATGGGGAAATGAGAAGTCATTTTTTTTATTGAATCGGGATCGGAGCAATTTTAATCGGGATCGGATTGGCATTTCCTCCTTTATTTTTCGTGCTTTTTTAATTTTCTTTTTTAATTATGATTTCAAAGCATTTCTTTTACTCGATGTATTGTAAATAATTCATTTAAAATTATGTTAAAAAATATTCATAAAAGATACTTATATTTTAATTAAAATATATGGCGCTTCTTTTTTTTACTTATCAATATCGGACACTTTTTAAAAGTGATTTTAAAACTTTACAAATCTCATTTGCAATCAAAACGATTTTCCATTTTCTCTGAAAATATACTTTTGTAAAGTAATTGAAAGCATGTGTCCGTTTTTGAACACTAAAATATTAATACTATAACAACTCATGACGCAAAAATTTGATGTCGCATACCTTCTCAATCCTAATACATTGGTAACTTTTTCGTTTACAAAGTTCTTTTGAAGAAACACAGTCCAAAGTCGTGCAAATATTACGATTGTTCTACACACTTTTAATTTGACTTCTAACAAACAAAGATCTGATTGATGTTTTTAATATTTACTCGAAATAAATCATTTACTGATACAAATGCATGCACTGTAAACAATGTAATAAGCAAAACAAGTAGCTTATCAACAATAATAAACGAAACAAAATAAGGTCAGGGGTTAACAATAGAAATGTGCGTGCATTATTGTAACACCCTCCTCCCCAAGGATACGATAAAGAAAAAAAAAACAAGAATGAAAATAACAAATCATAGGCCATGTATAATGATTATTATATCTCCGACTACATTAACTCGAAAAACGACTCCACATAGATTGTTGCAGCAGGGAAAAAAAACAAACAAGCTAACAAACAAAAAGGTGATAAGGTCATGGTGATATCGCACTATGTATTTAAATCATCCGTTCGATTTAGATAAAATCCATCTCCCAATAGTTTGATTCCAAGACAGCGTTAAATTCCGACCGAAATTGAGGAAAACTGTCATACACTTTTGGAAGCTCTAGTAAAGAGCTGCATGTGTGTGCCACTGGGCGTTTTGCAAGCCCAGTGACATTTACAAAGCTTACAGTGATTTTTTCACTGACCAAAAGGTCGGATCCAGTACAAAACCGTAAAAAACGTCCCAATTTTTCGGACGAAAGTTCCTTGACATAACGTTTAAGATGATTTGAGGTGTTAATTTCTTCGACATTCAAAGCTTCTGGAAATGACAATATTTTCATTATGTTCTTTCCCGATGGAACGAGCTTTTTGTACACTTTGTTAAGATCTGGAACCTCAATCATATTCTTCAATACTGGTTGCAGGCAATCGCAGACAAACATCGGGGCCTGGATAAGTTCCTTATGGGCCATTTCTTCGATCACCTGAGGTAATGTATTCTTCGTTGGCAGCTTTCGAGAATCATGGAGAACCATAACATCCAAAAGCTCTTCAAAATCAGTTTCATCAAAATCTTGCAAGGCAGACTTTAAGGTTGCGGCTTCTGACTCGGACACATGCAAAAGGAAATGTTCTTGCAGAGAGGAATGGATCCTTCCATATAGACACTGTTCTATAAACGGCTGAGCAAAACGAACCGGGAAATACTTTTGTGTTTGCCATCCAAACAGCAAAATTTTCCCAACTGCGTTCCATTCCTTTTCTCCGAAGTCATGTCGAAGACAAGGTACTTTGGCCATCGTTCCCAAAGTGCACTGATCGTAAAACGTATTCCAAAACTCTGACAGTGTATCTCTAGTGACGCCTCCGTTATCTTCAGCAATTTCTACATTTCCGTTCGGCATGACCATTTCAAATGAAATAATCGCGTTTGTAATGTCCAATCCAGTAAAGGCGTCGATCAAATCCTTTAGGACTTGTCCTCTGTGAACTTTAAATTTAAATTCTTTGACTGTAACTGGAATAGTTCCGGTGTTCAAGAGATCGGGTATTTCTCCGAGATCGAGAAAAGGATAGGTGTTGAACGCATCATCATTCATAATTGTTTCGTTGTTCCTTTTGGGGTAACTTGATACCGTTGCAGTTTCAGAATTTTCATCCATCTGATTCTTTTGATTTTCCACTGAGTTATGATAATTATCTTCTTTCGCATTGGACACCGTTGCTTGATCTTCACGTATAATGTTTATTTCAGGAAGATCGTCATCCTCTATTACTTCACTGAGTATCATTGCTTTGGCAACAATATCGTTTTCTGTGTCGCTTGTGACATGGTCGTTATTGTTTTTCGCTTTTGATGAAAGGTAGAACCGCAACATCGGCATTTTTGTGTTTTCGTACATTTGTTGAAGAGTCACAGAATTTTCGACTATTCTCTCCGAAAAATCCCATAGATCAATGTCAAAATCATTTACTTTGCCTTTAGGACTCTCTCCATTAGGAAAGAAGAGCTTTATTGCCTCCTGCAGAATATCTTGCTTTGTTGAGTCTTTCTTAACGCATACTTTTCGGGTACCGCCTCCTGTCCTTGATCGGACCTGCTTTGCCCGGAGATGTGTTTTGTGAATCCAACCGAGTTCAATATAACGACTATCTTTATAAGCATTCTTGTTTCCGTACTGTCGACGCATTTCTTCTTCTTCTAAAATTTCTCTCTTACTTTTCGATTTAGCTTTATCTAATTTCTCCTGAAGAATTTGCAAGAGTTTTTTCTTTTTACCCCCATGTTCGCTTTTCAACAGCTGTCGTAAACGAAGTCTGTTTCCGTGAATGGGTAAGTACGTGGCCAGTTCGGTGTCAGTCATCAGATGGACAAGGTCTGGTGTAATCTAAATTACAAAAAAGCCAAAATAATTATTTTATTTAAAAAAAAATTAGGTCCAACTATAAAACGTATTTTGTACGTTGCGCAGTAAGCAGTAACGTTGTTTTAAATGAAATTTAAATTTAAAAAAACCTTATTTTTATTGTACATAATTAGGGTTTTTGAAGTATAGATATTGTTTAAATTACAAACGAGGTAAAGATCTTTATTTCGTTTTTAGTCTTGAAATGGAAAGGGAGATAATTCGATTTTTACTTCACATTAAATGTCTAATCCTTCTGATAATTTAGATTTTAATAAAATTGAAAAACGTTTTAAATCTTATTACCAAAATTCTGTAGAATTCAAATTAAGTGGAAATCAGTTCATGAATGAACTATTCTGGTATTCTTTCCATTTTAAAAAAAAATGTCAGATATTTAAAACAACAAAACAAAGTAATCATATACACAAGCTTATAGTTTTTATTTATGGTTAACACACAAGATATTTCTTTAAAAAGCTAATTTTTTATTATATCTAGACAATAGGTGTTATTTCAAATAATGTAAATATTCTTTATTGAATTTATTAGTTAACATATGTTTCTGTTTTGTTTTTGTTTGTTTGCTTGTTTGTTTGTTTGGTTTTTTTTTTGGGGGGGGGTGTACAATGTATGTATTATCGATTTTCAACTCAGTATTTTGTTTACTCGATATATGAGAATAAAACTGAAAAAAATGCAATGAAACGCCATAGATTTTTTTAATGTGGGTAGCTATATCCGGTGGATATTACTCGTGTAATTTGATATTACACTGTGTGTTCTTACGCGGCGTGCCGTCATATAAAGACAATACATGTACGTTATTAATTTGTTTAAAAACATGTGAAAAGTAAAATCATATACAGTATCAGATAAAATATTACCCTTTCCACTTCGTTTTGTAAACTTGCTTTAAAAAATATATTTTAAAAAATATCTGCTCGAAAATGACTATGTTTATCTGTTGTGCAAGGAACATATTCTTCTTGTGTAAAAATATTGGCGTCACGTAGCAAACGTTATTTGCGGCTAAAAGAACGACTGTAAAGTTGACAAAAAATCGAAGTTTAACTACACGACTAGGATAAATCATGTGATTAAAACAATCTCATGGGTTGCTAAGGCTCGGGGATAGAAAACACACAACACGTTATATAAATCCATATACATTCGCAAACCATAAGAGATTCGATATATATTGCTTGGTAATTAAAAAAAAAGGGGTATCAAAAAATGACATTCCATACAAGTGTTCGATGGAGTTACATCATTAAAGAATTAATAAACAGCACCCACCTTTTCTTTTTCCATCTGCTTTGCTCCTTCTTCTGATATTTCTTTTACTAATTTTATGAATTCCGTAGGTTCATCCATTTTACATTAAGAGAGAGTAGAACAATGAAACGCACCATTTTATATAGATCTTTTCTCGTAATAACGAGATCTTTTCTCGTAATTACGAGATAATTAACTCGTAATAACGAGATCTTTTCTCGTAATTACGAGATAATTAACTCGTAATAACGAGATCTTTTCTCGTTATTACGAGATAATTAACTCGTAATAACGAGATCTTTTCTCGTAATTACGAGATCTTTTCTCGTTATAACGAGATAATTAACTCGTAATAACGAGATCTTTTCTCGTAATTACGAGATCTTTTCTCGTAATTACGAGATAATTAACTCGTAATAACGAGATCTTTTCTCGTAATAACGAGATAATTAACTCGTAATAACGAGATCTTTTCTCGTTATTACGAGATAATTAACTCGTAATAACGAGATCTTTTCTCGTAATTACGAGATAATTAACTCGTAATAACGAGATCTTTTCTCGTAATTACGAGATAATTAACTCGTAATAACGAGATCTTTTCTCGTTATTACGAGATCTTTTCTCGTAATAACGAGATGATTAACTCGTAATAACGAGATCTTTTCTCGTAATAACGAGATGATTAACTCGTAATAACGAGATCTTTTCTCGTAATTACGAGATCTTTTCTCGTAATTACGAGATAATTAACTCGTTATAACGAGATCTTTTCTCGTTATTACGAGATCTTTTCTCGTAATAACGAGATGATTAACTCGTAATAACGAGATCTTTTCTCGTAATTACGAGATAATTAACTCGTTATAACGAGATCTTTTCTCGTTATTACGAGATCTTTTCTCGTAATTACGAGATAAAAATATTTTTTTATGTGGCCCTATTCGTCTTTCGTAAATACATGTCTAGCAAGCAAATTATAAAATTATTGTCTTACTGTTGTCTAATACATAAATGTTTCGCTAGAAATACCATTTTATATTAATTTTTATAAAAAAAATATTGTTTTAATTTAATTTGATAAATTATGAAGGTTTATTTATAAGCAGAATCATTATAAAAGCACTCTTGGAAGCAAAAGACAATTCTAAATAATATAGCTCATATTCTTCTGTTATTGTAGCGACTTTTAATTAAAAACTATACGAGCATAGTCAATGAAAATGAACTGCAATTACGTGAAAACCATCAATGGAATTTTTTTAAATCATTATACCAACATATTATGACCGTATTTACTTAATTAAAGTTCATTGTGGTTTCACTGTGGTTCATTGTGGTTCATTGTGGTAAAAAGACGCGCCGAAACAATGCGATTGAAAATTGAGTTAGATTATACTTAGGCTTTTTCAGGGAAAACTCTATCGCAAAATCTGATTCAAGAGCATAATAATTTTTCTCCGACATTATAGAGGAAATCAACTTTAACTTCTAAGTTCTTTTTACGGAACAAAACGGACAGAGAAGCACAAGGAGTTAAATTTGACCGTGATCCGTGAATGGACTAAACACGAAAGGTCTGAGATATTGCGTTTGCGATTTTAATCGAGGCTTGTAATGAAGTCAGAAATGAATTTTAACTGAATTAACTCCTTTGACAAATTGCAATTGTAATTAATATTAAGAACGCCTCGTTACGATGCCAATCCATAAACATTATTCTGTTTACAGGCCTAACACGTTATCTTGCATGAATCATTTATCCCCCACAATTAATGTTATATTTTTGAAGAAAATGAATGAATAAAACTTCGTATAACAAAATACAGATACGTTTATTTTTTATGCCTAAATTATGTTTTCATTACGATATCTAATAGGTGTGTTTCAGCACAAGTCGGTTATAAAAAAAATAGTTTGACCACATAGAAAAAGTAGTGACGTACATTATTCATGCATGCGCTTCTTTGACCTCTTGACCCATAATGTGTTATGCAGGAATAACAGCGGATCACAGGCACCTGACGTTATATATTTTTCTCATAATAAAAATAAATACCCTATATCTAATAATACACAAGGTACCCATCCCCGCCATCTTGGATTTATTTCAAACTGTCACATCAGCTGGAAGTTTTGCTTGAAACTCATCGGTAAAATTATTTTGCGATCCTCTCCGTCTCCCGATCGGTCATTCTACATCTAAGCTTACAGTCAATTCAATCAAAACGGTGCATTACACCTGTCATTAATAAAAATCACCCCTCGATCTGCATCTACTGCCTTGGATTTGCGATAAATTTCTAAAGGGTGGACGGAAGTTGTCACCTATATGTAAATGAGATTTCCCTGCACCGTGTGTTTGTTTCAATATTTCAAAATATATGCATTTATAAACATGTTTATATAAACTTTGTGTAACAAAAGTTATAATTGACTGTTTATAGTATCCCTTTTCTTAGTTTTAACTTGTATGTTGATCGAATTCAAAATTGATGCCTTTTGAATATTCGTATCGGTGCTATATTTGGAAGGGATTACCCAAAGTATGACGCAATTTATGTCAACTTCCGTCCACCCTTTAGCCTTTTGTCGCATATCAAAGGCAGTAGATGCAGATCGAGGGGTGATTTTTATTAATGTCAGGTGTAATGCACCGTTTTGATTGAATTGACTGTAAGCTTAGATGTAGAATGACCGATCGGGAGACGGAGAGGATCGCAAAATAATTTTACCGATGAGTTTCAAGCAAAACTTCCAGCTGATGTGACAGTTTGAAATAAATCCAAGATGGCGGGGATGGGTACCTTGTGTATTATTAGATATAGGGTATTTATTTTTATTATGAGAAAAATATATAACGTCAGGTGCCTGTGCAGCGGATTGAGCAAACAGTGTTATATAAGGGAAAACATTTGCAAGTGTAAATATAAGTACATGTAATACCTCCCTCCCGGGGATGGGGAATTTTTTTTTTTTTTTTTTTTTTTGCCTGTCAAGATTTCCGGTATATTTCTGTTGGCATTGCTAATTGATATAAATTAGTCAACTTTGACAGCAGTTAAGGCAAGAACACTAAATCAGGGTGGCAACCACTTCTTCAACAATTTAAAAAAAAATGAGTGAAAAAAACATGCTGTTATATATTAGGCTTACTAGCTATATAACCATGCGCATTATTTTGCGGTGGTAACTCATACTGCACATATCATTAATATATTGTGGAAAAGACGGCCATACATTTTTTCTGTGTTTTTTTTTTTTTTTTGGCCGTCCTTTGTTCATAAACAATCATCACTTTTTGTCGAATATATATATATATATATATATATATATATATATATATATATATATATATATATATATGTCCACTCATATTGAAAAGGGGGTATTCCGGAAATTTGATACAGTGAAAATTCAAACATTATGTTCTAATATACCCTCTACTTTCACTTTCATGTTGCATGAAGTTGTCAAGAAGCATTTTAAAGAGGATTAGGGCAATGACAGCGACACGAATACTTGTCAATCTTCAGAATGTTAATAAAAACGAAGACCATCGTCCTAATCCTGCAAGTTTCACTCAAGTAAGTCGATGTATTGATAATGATACACTAGAAAGAATAATCTTACTGTGACCAGGCTACGCTCAGGTCACAGGTTAAACCGGGTCCGTAGGACATCTGTCATTTTAACGATAGAACATTCTATCTAATGATACACATGCTTCGCCCTCGGTCAATTATATTAAACAGGTAGGTAGGGATATTATGCTTGTAAAATATTTAGATTGTTATGGAGAAGTAAGAATATTGAGATATATATGAATAGTTTTGTGTACAAAAATACAAATTTTCAGGACAGATCGCAGATGCGCTCCCCAAGTATCAATGAAAATGTATGTACCTACAATAAATGTACCTATAACAGTATAAAACTGTAATTAAAATGCATGCTGGTTTATTAAGGTTAATCACTCGTAAGACAAGACAATTTATGGATGAAATACATTGAAAGGTATAAGTGCATGTTATTTTCTCTGTGTGTGGAGGGGGTGGGGGTTGATGTTGGGTTGTTTTGGCACTCCGTTTAGTTATTGCTCTCAGTTTTCTTTAAAGATGATCTTGTTTTGACATTGAAATGACATTTTTCCTCCATCTACGTGTGTATAAATATAGGTTAGTCCATGCCATATCATGTTTTATCTGCAGTTTATGAATCTATAAAATCTAATCTCATTGTCAGAAACCTACGGTTGAATACGCTTCGTACCTCTCTCCAAATGATAGAGATCTAGAAAGAAACAAAACATATTCAACTGTGGATTTTCGACGATAATCAATGCTAGTACCTATAGTGTATGTGACTATCATTTGATTTTACGTAACTATGTTCCCTTATGTAATAGTAACTAAATAAATACATTTTATGCCTTGAATAATATAATGCATAGTGAACTAAAATGTTCCAAAATTTTTAATCACAAATATCCTTAAAATTCAGTAAAATTTTTCTTTAAAGTCAAAACATTATACAATGAAGGTATCATATTACATACATGTACATATACATAAAGATATATTATTAATGTATGCACTGCACCACAGGGACTTGACCTTATTTTCACCAGTGTGAAATATTCATATTAATTTATCATACCTTTTTTTCACAACATTGTCCACATTACTAAAAGCTTTACCTACCTATAGTTTCCAAAATTAGATTGTCATCTCATACCCTTGCTGTTGAGACTCGTTGGAAAAAACAGAACCCCCAGAAATCAGAGAAAATGTCGATATTGCAGTTCTGTAGTATTTATGGGGAAGATGAATTTCCTTTTATTTTAATATACACTTAGTATGATAATTTTCGTAAAAAAAAAATGCATGTAAATTTAATGTGTAAATTTGTGCAACATTTGAGTTGAGCTCCAGAAAATGTAAAATTGCCAAAAGATTTCATTTATATATTTTTAACTTAAATATTTTGTCTATTGTCCTGTTTCATTTGCTTATAATTTAAGTTTGTCATCAGTATTATAATAACGTAAATACTGATGGGCTTGACAGCTAGCCTAGATTGAATAAAGAATGACTTTAAAACTTTTCTCTTTTACAATGATAATTATTATAACAGTACGGGAAATTATCTACCTATAAACAGAAATGTCGTTATTAATGGCTGTGCACAATACAACTGTATGAATTGTAGAGTGTAATTGAGCATTTTGGGACAACGGGAGACAATGTTACAGAAGTCAATGCGTATCTACAGGACAACAAGCTTATTCTGTCAAACGACTGGACAAAAGGCCAGCCCGTTAAGCTTAAGGTTCTCTATTTTTTATACAATTGATCATGATCAACTATATATATAATATGATTTTTTGACCAATATGTCACAATATATATCGAATGTATATTGTAACGTGTTATATTTTGAATGTCATGTGTATAATCTGCAGTATTATTAGATACGTAGTTACAAATTTTTGATAACTTTTGTTGATTTGTTATTTATATCACATTGTTATCAGATTTTTTTTTTTAATTTTATTTTAAAATAATTTGCTGTAGATCTATGCGTTATATTCTCGGTTCTAGCGCCCCTCTTTTTGCCCCATCACAAATCTGACATCACCAATCCGTGACGAATTACCAGACGACACAAAGAGTCGTGGGATCGACTCTGGGGTAGCTCTTATACTGGAGTCAGCAGACGGCAAGGTCCTCCTAACTCGGCGAGCGAAGACTTTGCGAACCTTCCCTGGAGTGTGGGTACCTCCTGGTAAACTAATTCTTTTTTTTTGCTTTTAATTTTTTTTTAAAAAGATGACTTGTTGCAAATAAAGTTATATAAACCAATACGACCTCTGACGACACAACCTTGATTTATTTGATATCCCGGTATTTGTTTTTATTCCAGGTGGTCATCTTGAAGAAAACGAGACGGTGAGACGAGAAAAATGACAGTCACCTGGCTTTATAATGTACTTTAAACGTGATTTGGTCGGTGGTGTATATTATTTCATCACGAGAATAATGTGTAACGCCAGATGCATGTGAGATAAATGTCGTTTATTACTTTCACAAAAAATTCAGTTGCATTTTTGAAAATATTATTGATAAAACAGAAGGAAAAAACTGAAATGCTTTGCATTACAAGAAAACGTTTAAAGGGGCATGGTCACGATTTTGATCAAACTCTATTTTTCTGTTTTTATTGTTTATTAGTGCTTTAGGAATGCATTTCTAATGATTAAATAAAATTTGAGAGTCAGTCGTTGGGTTATAAGCAAGATACAGGGCTCACAATTCTTTGTCATGTAAACAAGGCTCGTGCCCTGTTTTTGTTTACATAGGTTCAATATACCAGTAAAAAATCTTTGCCAAGCTGATTTGTCTATCTTCTTATTCATTTTAAGCATAATTAACAGTTCCTAACGTTTAACACATTTATTTTAGGTCTAAAACTGGAATTTCACTTCAACATTCAAAATGTAAACAAAAGGCTTTGTTTACATTACAAAGAATTGTAACTCGCTTATAACTCAGCGAATGACACTCAAATTTTGGTTACCTATTAAAAATGTATTATAAATATTAAAATCGTAAAAATAATTTTTGACAAAAATCGTGACCATGCCCCTTTAAAGTTGGTATTTTTAGCTGATACGAAACATTACTTTATCTAAAAAAAAAATCAATTCAATGGCTAGCGAAGATGGATCTTTTGTGAAGCAATATCACTGAAAGTCTAGTACCATTGCATTGCAAAAGTCCATCAGTAACTTACAGGCGAGCTAGATCTTTACATGCAGTCTAACAAATTTTTCAGTTTGCGATGGCTGGACTTCGTGAATGTCACGAAGAGACCGGCCTAAAGATGAGTCCTCAGCAGTTCGTCTCGGAAGATCTGAAGGTGCTGGCTTTATGGGAGGTAAGCAATGATTAATTAAAAAATAAATCTAAAAATGTAAACACTATTCCAAGAGCATGCCTTTAAATAAGTAATTAATTTGCAATGATTTTGTGCAATAAGTATCTACACTCTGTTATTTATAGTCGGTGTATCCTACGAAGTTAACCATTGGGCCACCAAAGCGTCACCACATTGTTGTTTATTTGTATGGGAAGTTAAAACCAGGCTTTGATGCCAATACGATGAACAAACAACTTCAGTTGGAACCTTTAGAGACTGACGCATGCGCATGGTTAGACAGAGATTTAGTAAAACGCATCACGGAAGCGGATGAGGAAAAGGCTACAGAACATGGGTACAAACAAGAGGAATCTGTTGGAAAAAGCGAATATGTGAGGTAATCATTAATATTTTGAAACGACATCCACTAATGTTAGTAAATTGTGGATGTTATTTATAAATGTTTATGATTGTTGTTTCATTACCTCTTTGTTAGTATTTCCTAGACTCCAATGGATTTTAGATTGTGTAAAATTTATTCCACTAAAAGAAAACTTAATATCCATTATAACTTCAACTATTTATTATGTAAAATATATTCTATTACATCTAAAAAAAAAATAGATATAAAAAAAAATCTTATTGGAAAACGAGATCAATAAAGTAAAGATTTCTGTAAAAAAAAACACCAGGTAATAACAAAGTAAAATCTTCTGTCACAGCTGTGGAATTAAAAATAACATCAACAACATAGAAAATGATCGTAAAATTAAAAATAAAATAATTAGAAGAAACCCAACACTTTCATCAAATACGCAACAGTTATGACGATTTAAGTATTTTTTATTTTTTATTTAAAATAAAAAAAAATTTAATGCAAAGAATTCATTTATAAAAATAAAAATGAGATGTTGAATAGATAATAAAAACAAATAGTATTAATAACATAACATAAATACATTAATAAAGAATAATGATGAGATTATGAATAACTTTTTTTTAATAAATAGCATTAAAACATAAAGCTGCAATGATAAAGATAATGATGCGATAATGAATGAATCGTAATAATCAATACATTCCGAAAATAATATTACTTATACAAACCTGTTTGTTTGATAAACCCAAGTGAATGGGAAAAATCAGCACAATTCAGTTAGTTTAGTCACAATTTATATCTTAACTTTAACACCTTAAATAAATATGGCACATGTAAATAAAATTGGCATTTAAGTTTGTGCGCATTGTGCGTGATTTCATTAAGTAATACTGGTAATCAAATGATTAAAATCAAATCATATACAGATATATAAAAGATGTAAATGCTGCAATGTAAATTGATGATTGACAAATCTGGTACTATTTCAGAGGGCATATAATAGATGAGGACAATCGACAAGTAGAAGGGAACATCCCCATAGGGCCTCTACTAACCGTGTCAGGAGCTGTTAGTGACCACGAGAGAGTCAGCACCGGGACTAAATTTGCCCTAGAAGAGTGGCTTCAACGTGTGTAGCCATTTGATTGTATTAGTTGCAAGTTTTAATATTATTTCTCATTCATTCTTGTGTATATATGAACATATTCAACCTATTTCTTGTTTCTGATGTGTTTTTATCAAATTCATTGGGAAACCATGGCTAGTAATTATATAGCTCAGGAAATGATATGGATATAGATACTTTCTGCGCAAGTTTGACGGTAATGATGAACTTTGGACTTTTAATTCAAATCCAATTTGTGGAAAATTGTTCAATGTTATACATTGGAAAACGTTTTTGATGGAGTTTTGTAAACTTATATATAATTAGAATTATTTTAATTCATAAAATTTGTTAATTTAAAAGCTGTTTAAGAAATCATTTAGTTTGTGCAACAACATTTTCGTACGTTAAACACTGTTACATTTTGGTTATTAAAGTCTTTTGTTTTTTAATACCATGGTAGTGAATGAGATCTAAAAAATGAAGAAAAAAATTGGGACAATAAGGATACAATACTAGTACAGCTGTACATCATAAAAATATTTCTGGAGCAGACAGGTTAAATCCATATAATATATTTTTTTTTTGCTTTCAAATATTTCAATTGGGTTAGGCGTTAAATATGATAAAAATCACACGAGAAATCTGATACATGAATATGAAAAAGATAATTAGGACAATTCATATGCATGAATGTCAAGTTATAGTGAAAAAATACATGGTTTCAAAAGTCTCGTAGATGAATGTATGTGGCAAATTAAAGTGGTTCGGGTTTTTTTTTACAAGCCCTATTAATTATTACAAGCTTTTGCAAGTACGTCCCTTATAACTCTAATGCATATCTAATGATCACCAAGTAAACCTTCCAGATTAAAAATAAAGAAAAGATAAAAAAATGTAAAGTAATATGGCACATACTAAAAAATAATATGAATATTTTTTAAGGAGAAATATTTTCCATTGAAAAGACAATCGGTTGTAATGATATTTAATGTTTACCCCTTCGCCTACAAATTTACCTTTGGACGAAAATTTTGATGCTTTTACTATATTTATGTGAGCCTTTTGCAAATCGTCGTCCAATTCACATATTTTTGATTTTGCAATGTAGTAGAACATCTTCCATCGATTTTCTAATTTATCCCAATACTTAGTTCCTATTTCGTTCAAAATATCACCGGCCTTCCTTCGGTTTTCTTCGGTCACACAAACATTTTTTAAATGATTTCCAAAAACTCCTATTCCAAGATTTACAAGAGCAATTTTCGTTAAAACCATCCTCTTAAAGTCTTCTCCCATCTTTTCATCCTCTCTTCCAAAATGATGGATAGCCGTTCTGGCTAATTCTAGAAGACGGCTTCTTTCTGATTCACTCGGCTCCTTTTCATATATACTAGATATCATATTAAAGTAAATATACAGCACAATTCCAGTTTCGCGACACGCAGGAATCAAGGCGAATCGGCTGAGGGCTTCTTCAACTTCCTTCATGCTATCATCAAAAGGCATTCCAGCAAGCCTCTTAGCAGAACCATACCTGGCCAAGTACATCATGTATGATAGGTATGGCTGAGATGTCATGGATGCAATATATCTGACCTTGGTAAAAAGCAGTTTATCGTTGACGAGGTCACGGTCACATATTACTCGACGATTTTCGAGCTGAGCATCCAGTGTCATGAAATACATGTCTGCTAAATGCTTTTTTTGTTCAGTCGAAATGGATTCTTCCTTTAATGACAACTCCCATTTTTCTTCCCATGATGCAACAATGGAATTGAATTCACTTATCTCGCCTCCGTGTGAGAGTAATTTTAGTTTATGACGCAATGGCAAAGAACTTTCCTTCCTGTAGTCTGTAAATATATCCAGCTTCGTTTGGTGGTGAACTTTGCCATACTTCTTATAGAATTTAGAGTAAAACGTTTGCACGAGAAAATTGTAATCCTTTTCTAGTATTTTAAGAAAACATTTTATATGCGTTGGCTTCTTATCGATAAATTCCATTAAAAGATTTTCACTACTCTTGGACCGAACTGGCGTTTCAATGTCTTTTATTTGCGTGGGAGTAAAGACCCTTCCTTGTATCAAGTCACCCCTAATAATAAGCAAGTCCACACTTTCACGGAACTCAACAAAACAATCAGTTAGAATGTCCACAAACTTTTCGTTTTCCTCCATCCGAAAGCGATTTGAGATTCCTAAAACGAAAAAAATAAAGCAGATAAGTTTGCATTCATTAACATTGATCAATGCATTGGCTACGCGGTTTGTTCATTTGTGTTTTTTTTAAATTATCGATTTTTTTTTCGTGTAACTCGTGATACAACGCTTGACTCAGTGATCGCGTGCCTGTTTATTAATAGAATACTAACACTTCTAAAAAAGCAAAGAGGTTGGAAATATAACTAACAAATTTAGCAAGTGACACTTAATGTTTACAGTGAAAAAGTAAAAAAAACCACACAAACCCAAACCACTTCTTGTTGTGCAAATTTTTATTATTGGCATGGTTTTAAAAACAAAACAGCGCAACATAAGACTTATTTTTATGCCAACCATCATTTTCATCTCAAAATAAATTTTAATCATAAAAGAAAGTATTTATGAAGATGATTTGCAATTAAGAAGTAAAAACTTAAATCTCAAAAGAAAATTTACTGAATAATTGTCGCCAACATTTACGGAAATGAAAATGGAACGTTGTAGTTTCATTTAAAAAGCAACATTACGCAATTAAATCGGGATTTCCATCTGAATAGTGACGTTTGAAATTCTTAACACGGATTTTAACCGCAAGCTTCTTTATAAAGATTCATTCATGCATTTACAGTATTATATAATTTAAATGCTAGCACTGTGTTGACTGTTGAGGAGGGATTTTTCGAATTATTTTATTTGCCCAAAATATAAAATACACACACACACACACACACACACACATATATATATATATAATTTAGTACATAATTGGAAAAATCAGATAATCATGTTATACGACATTTAAATGCAATGTAGAACTATTCAACTAAATAACAGAATGTTTTAAAATTTTGAACAGATAATGATTATATAGATTATATAAAATATTTTTTTCATTATTGTCGTTATATTTTTACTCCAATTTATGTAGACTTTAAATTTTAAACAATTCATCATCATGTTCACAATAGCACACTTTACAAAATCACAATCAATTTTCTTGGACATTTCTTGGACATTTGTAGATAGAGCGCTTGATATAAAAATGTACAATCAAACAGTCTTTAAATAATAAAGTAATGATTTAGAAGGAATTGGGTCATCAACAATAGATTAAGATAATAATTTAGTCTAATAATATATTGCATTTTGCAGCTTCAAAATAATTAGTAAGTGGTATAATATAATGCAGGATGCCACAATTAACATATTTTAAACATAAAGGTACTTTAACCACTGCGAATCAGATTTATCTAAAACTCGAGTTCCGTAACTTCGTTAATTTTAATTTTTAGAATTTCTGATTGTTATTAAGTTTTTTGTTAATATTAAAAGCTACTGTGGGTAGAATTTATAAACTTGATAGAGAATTTTAAGAAAATGTCTAATTTTTGAAGTTCAAATTTTCTTTTACAATTATCATAAGTAAACTTAAACTCTATTTTTAAAACATTTTTCCACTCTTACTTGTAATAATATCAAATTAAAGAAAACTGTGACGAAGCAATCAATCAGGCGCACGCTAGCCCAAAGAATATAGAGAAGCGTATCTACGAATTTCTACCGTCAAAACGAACCGAAACGAAAACTTCACACTTGAAAGTCGACGAAGAGACGATTACATGTCATTCCGAAATCACAAACAAATTCAACGACTTTTTCTCAAATATTGGTCATGCATGCGCATGTGCTGCGAAATTTAACAACACATTACCGACAGTAAAACAACTGATGCCAAACGATTCATTTTCATGGTCTATGATCAGTGAACCATTTGTCATACGTGAAGTTTTATCTATGTCTAATTCCAAATCTACAGGTTTAGAAGATATAGCAGTTAAACTTTTAAAACTTAGTGTCCATGTAATAGGGAATATTTTGACGCATATAATGAATTGTTAAATAAAGTCAGGTATGTTTATTGATGAATGGGAACGTGCAGGGTCACTCCATTATATAAGGCTGGCGAAGAGTTTTTACTCAACAATTATCGTCCATTTTCTGTTTTACCGGTCATAATCATAATTATTGAAGGCATGTTCACAATTGTTTTTATGAGTATCTTAGACGATTCTATCTCATCAATGAAAAACAGTCGGGTTTAGACCCAAACATTTATTTCGGGGCGCTCTCTCCCGTACAGGACTAATACTGTTCCAACCCTGAGATTATTCTCTTGTTGTTAGAACAAGCCTCATAAAACCTCCAACATTTAGTTTTCAGACTTGTATCTACACTTTGCATGGAATAAACGTTTACGTGATTTTGGTATGTATCAGCACCATTGGTCTGATTCCAACTGACGATAGTTTACAATTTAAAATCATATATTATAGTGAACATTGTAATAACACAATGAAGGATTTACATTATATGTACAGATGTAAGGAAATCAAGTACAATTTCCAAAGAAGAACTTTTCTTGTCTTTTATTTTCTTAAATCCACTTTTCTTGAAAATAATTTTTAAAGAATTGACTCATTGAATTCATTCTCTTAAAAAAACACTTAAAAAGAACAAACTTCACTTTCAAAGACAAGAGGTTTATGTTTGATCAAAAGTGTGTTTTAATTCTTAATAAAACATAATAGTTATGACCGTTTTCATCTTATATTTTATGAAGAAAAATATTGTTTCAAAGAATGGCATGTTTTTCCTATTCAAACGAGGTTTTTAGCTGTATAGCAGGCAAAAACATTTTGTAAAAAGGTAAAAAAAAAAAAAACTTACAAATTACACATGTTTAAACAATTGCCCAACCGTCAAATAAAAACAAAAACAAAACATGCAAAAACCATGAAAACATCATCTAACAAGAGGCCCAGGGGCCACATCGCTCACCTGAGCAACAATAGCCTTATATCTGATCAAATTACCATTACAGTATCAAAATCAAAATATCTTGACGACTAAGTACAGTAGATCTTGCTAAAAAAAATTTTCTCTATTCCTATATAACAACCCCCCCCCTCCCCCACTTTGTGGCCCCACTTTTCTCTAGGGAATCATGGTTTGATCAAACTTTAATCTGCACAACCTGTGCTTTCACACTAGTTACTACTTTTTGCACTGAAAACTTTCCCAGAATATTTTTAAAGATTTTCTCTATATATTCCTATGTAAAAATTCATCCCCCATTGTGGCCCCGCCCTACCCCCGGGGACCATGATGTAAACAAACTTGAATCTACACTATCTGAGGATGCCTCCACAAAAGTTTGAGCTTTTCTGGCCTAATAGTTTTTAAGGAGAAGATTTTTAAAGATTTTCTCTATATATTCCTATGTAAAAATTCATCCCCCCATGGTGGACCCATCCTAACCCCCGGGGACCATTATTTAAACAAACTTGAATCTACACTATCTGAGGATGCTTCCGCTCAAATTGGAGCTTTTCCGGCCCAATAGTTTTTGAGAAGAAGATTTTTTAAGATTTTCTCTATATATTCCTATGTAAAAATTCATCCTCAATTGTGGCCCCACCCTACCCCCGTGGACCATGATTTAATTAAACTTGAATCTACACTATCTGAGGATGCTTCCACTCCAATTGGAGCTTTTCTAGTCTAATAGTTTTTGAGAAGAAGATTTTTAAAGATTTTCTCTATATATTCCTATATAAAAATTCATTCCCCAATTGCGGCCCCACCCTACACCCGGGGACCATGATTTAAACAAACTTCAATCTACACTATCTGAGGATGCCTGTGCTCAAATTGGAGCATTTCTGGCCCATTCGTTTTTGAGAAGAAGATTTTTAAAGATTTTCTTTACATATTCATATGTAAAAATTCACCCCCCTTTATGGCCCCACCCTACCCCCGGGGACCATGATTTAAATAAACTTGAATCTACACTATCTGAGGATGCTTCCGCTCAAATTGGAGCATTTCTGACCCAATAGTTGTTGAGAAGAAGATTTTTAAAGATTTTTTTCTATATATATTATGTAAAAATTCATCCCCCCATTGTGGCCCCACCCTACCTCCGGGGACCATGATTTGAACAAACTTGAATCTACACTATCTGAGGATGCTTCCACTTAAATTTGAGCTTTTCTAGTCTAATAGTTTTTGAGAAGAAGATTTTTAAAGATTGTCTCTATATATTCCTATGTAAAAATTCATTCCCCAATTGTGGCCCCACCCTACCCCCGGGGACCATGATTTAAACAAACTTGAATCTACACTATCTGAGGATACTTCCGCTCAAATTGGAGCTTTTCTGGCCCATTAGTTTTTGAGAAGAAGATTTTTAAAGATTTTCTGTATATATTCCTATGTAAAAATTCATCCCCCATTGTGGCCCCACCCTACCCCCGGGGACCATGATTTGAACAAACTTGAATCTACACTATCTGAGGATGCTTCCACTCCAATTGGAGTTTTTCTGGCCCAATAGTTTTTGAGAAGAAGATTTTTTAAGATTTTCTCTATATATTCCTATGTAAAAATTCATCCCCTATTGTGGCCCCACCCTACCCCCGTGGACCATGATTTAATTAAACTTGAATCTACACTATCTGAGGATGCTTCCACTCAAATTTGAGCTTTTCTGGCCTAATAGTTTTTGAGAAGAAGATTTTTAAAGATTTTCTCTATATATTCCTTTGTAAAAATTCATCCCCTATGGTGGCCCCACCCTACCCCCGGGGACCATGATTTGAACAAACTTCAATCTACACTATCTGAGGATGCCTGTGCTCAAATTGGAGCATTTCTGGCCCAATAGGTTTTGAAGAGAAGATTTTTAAAAGATTTTCTCCATATATTCCTATGTAAAAATTCATTCCCCAATTGTGGCCCCACCCTAACCCCGGGGACCATGATTTAAACAAACTTGAATCTACACTATCTGAGGATGCCTGTGCTCAAATTGGAGCATTTCTGGCCCATTAGTTTTTGAGAAGAAGATTTTTAAAGATTTTCTCTATATATTCCTATGTAAAAATTCATCCCCCATTGTGGCCCCACCCTACCCCCGGGGACCATGATTTAAATAAACTTGAATCTACACTATCTGAGGATGCTTCCGCTCAAATTGGAGCATTTCTGGCCCAATAGTTGTTGAGAAGAAGATTTTTAAAGATTTTTTTCTATATATATTTTGTAAAAATTCATCCCCCCATTGTGGCCCCACCCTACCTCCGGGGACCATGATTAACACAAACTTGAATCTACACTATCTGAGGATGCTTCCACTCAAATTTGAGCTTTTCTGGCCTAATAGTTTTTGAGAAGAAGATTTTTAAAGATTTTCTCTATATATTCCTTTGTAAAAATTCATCCCCTATGGTGGCCCCACCCTACCCCCGGGGACCATGATTTGAACAAACTTGAATCTACACTATCTGAGGATGCCTGTGCTCAAATTGGAGCATTTCTGGCCCAATAGGTTTTGAAGAGAAGATTTTTAAAAGATTTTCTCCATATATTCCTATGTAAAAATTCATTCCCCAATTGTGGCCCCACCCTAACCCCGGGGACCATGATTTAAACAAACTTGAATCTACACTATCTGAGGATGCCTGTGCTCAAATTGGAGCATTTCTGGCCCATTAGTTTTTGAGAAGAAGATTTTTAAAGATTTTCTCTATATATTCCTATGTAAAAATTCATCCCCCATTGTGGCCCCACCCTACCCCCGGGGACCATGATTTAAATAAACTTGAATCTACACTATCTGAGGATGCTTCCGCTCAAATTGGAGCATTTCTGGCCCAATAGTTGTTGAGAAGAAGATTTTTAAAGATTTTTTTCTATATATATTTTGTAAAAATTCATCCCCCCATTGTGGCCCCACCCTACCTCCGGGGACCATGATTAACACAAACTTGAATCTACACTATCTGAGGATGCTTCCACTCAAATTTGAGCTTTTCTGGCCTAATAGTTTTTGAGAAGAAGATTTTTAAAGATTTTCTCTATATATTCCTTTGTAAAAATTCATCCCCCATGGTGGCCCCACCCTACCCCCGGGGACCATGATTTGAACAAACTTGAATCTACACTATCTGAGGATGCCTGTGCTCAAATTGGAGCATTTCTGGCCCAATAGTTTTTGAGGAGAAGATTTTTAAAGATTTTCTCTATATATTCCTATGTAAAAATTCATTCCCCAATTGTGGCCCCACCCTACCCCCGGGGACCATGATTTAAACAAACTTGAATCTACACTATCTGAGGATGCCTGTGCTCAAATTGGAGCATTTCTGGCCAATTAGTTTTTGAGAAGAAGATTTTTAAAGATTTTCTCTATATACTCTATGTAAAAATTCATCCCCCATTGTGGCCCCACCCTACCCCCGGGGACCATGATTTGAACAAACTTGAATCTACACTATCTGAGGATGCTTCCACTCCAATTGGAGCTTTTCTGGCCCAATAGTTTTTGAGAAGAAGATTTTTAAAGATTTTCTCTATATATTCCTATGTAAAAATTCATCCCCCATTGTGACCCCACCCTACCCTTGGGGACCATGATTTGAACAAACTTGAATCTACACTATCTGAGGATGCTTCCACTCAAATTTGAGCTTTTCTGGCCTAATAGTTTTTGAGAAGAAGATTTTTAAAGATTTTCTCTATATACATTGTATTCCTTTGTAAAAATTCATCCCCCCATTGTGGCCACACCCTACCCCCGGGGACCATGATTTGAACAAACTTGAATCTACACTACCTGAGGATGCTTCCATACAAGTTACAGAATTTCTGGCCCAATAGTTTTTGAGAAGAAGATTTTTGAAAAATACCTACAAATTTTAAATAATTCTAAATTATCTCCCCTTTAAAGAGGATGTGGCCCTTCATTTGAACAAACTTGAATCCCCTTTACCCAGTGATGCTTTGTGCCAAGTTTAGTTGAAATCTGCCCAGTGGTTCTGGAGAAGAAGATGAAAATATGAAAAGTTTACAACGACAACAACGCCAACGCCAATGCCGACACCAACGCCAACGCCAACGACGACAGACAACGGACAAATTTTGATCAGAAAAGCTCACTTGAGCTTTCAGCTCAGGTGAGCTAAAAACGAAACAGTAAATAAAATGCCAAACATAAATAAAAGTAAAAACTTGCATGAAAAAAAAAGAACTCTTAAAACCAAACAACCACCACCTTTCCGAAAGAAAGACTTTTAAACAAACAAAACAATTCAAAGTAACAAAATTGTACACCGCCAAATCACATTATGAATTATATACATGTATGTACTATCGTAGTTTTCATTTTGGCTTTAGTTAATCAAAATATTTTTATCATCATCACATTATCTTGTCATCGTCATTCAAAGTAGTATGTGCTATGAAATATGTTTTGATTAATTTAAGCAACTTCCTTACTTACACAAAACATGTACCTCCTTTTTTAGCAATTTATTTTTTATATCAAAGTGTTTGTCAAGATGTTACGTATTTTCAATCTATACCGGAATTTACTAAAAATATATATTACGTTTACGGCACTTATAATCACATGGTTATATAAAGAGATTTATTGATGCATGCTAATCAAAAACCTCTTGTTCGTCTCTTGAGAAACATCACAAGAAGGTTATGGAGCTTTACAAAATATTACCTCTCTGGTTTCTGATCAGTTTTGCTGTGAGTATTTCGTTATAATTTTATATCGTAAATGCCAATGACTTTTTCAAAAATACATGAATTTTATTTACTTTATATAAAATAATTGTTCAAAATTTGCTTTAAACTGATATATTTTATTTTTTTTCTGTTTTAGTCCGGAAAGCTTCTCAGCAATGAAAGTAAGTATTCGTTTTACAATGTTTTTTAATTATCAAATTTGTTATTTTTATAAATTGTATTTAATAAAACTTATATCAGTTTTAATGAAAGTGCTTTAGTATTTTCTTTTTACAATAGTTATTTTGTTATAAATGTACTACTTGTTTAAAATTTTTGCAAAACAGTATTGGTAAACGGACAGGCCCCGTGTAAGGGCATCGACCTTGTTTTTCTTCTGGACACGTCGCGAAGCATTTGGGAGCCAGACTTCAAAAGGCAATTACAATTTGTTGAAAACATCATCGACGACTTCAAGATCGGCCCAGACACGCACGACACCAGGGTGGGTGTGGTGACTTTTGCCCAGACCTTTTGGACTCAGTTCTACTTGCGGACATACTTGGACAAAAGGCGATTAAAAACTGCGCTAAAGTACATCCGACACAAAAATGGTTACCGTACCAACACTGCTGGAGCTCTTAAATTCTTGCACAGCTACATGTTCGATCCGAGAACCGGAGGAAGGCCTGACGCTAACCATGTTGCAATCATCATCACTGACGGAAGATCACAGAAGAAACAGGAAACTTTAGAGGCGGCCAAAATCGCCAAAGAAAAGGGTATTCAGATTTTTGCAATCGGAGTTGGACAATACTTGGACATTGAGGAGTTGGAAGGCATCGGAAGTGAACCTGCTGAACAACATGTCTTTAATGTATCGACCTTTTCAGAGCTTGAAAGAATCAAAGACAAACTGCCATCCAACGCATGTGAAGGTATGTCTCGACAGAATGAAGAGTTTCAATTTACCAATTAGTTTATTCTCTGCTGCCTCCTAAACATTTTATTAATGTTTCATTGAAACACTTTTATTAAAGGAGGCGCGTAGGTCAGTTAGAGAAAAAAAAATCGTATACGTAAAGCATTTAAGCATGAGCCGGTGAATCATCATGATTTAACCAATAACATTATTTTTCGTAGTGACCACGACAACATCAACGACAACAACAACTACTACGACGACAACAACAACCCCGCCGCCACGCACAGTTGATGTATCGGCTGACGGTCAGAAACCGGCGGACTTCTACAAACGTCACTTCTACCAATACCACGACCAGCCAATCGGCAATGATATCAACCAAATCGTTAGCGACAAGCCCGCAGACTGTAAGTTGTCCTCTTATGGTTAATAATCACTTCAGTTTCTACCACCTCCGCATCTTGTGTCACAATGGGTTTTAATTGATAGCCTTCAACCACTCAACTTTGTGCTAATTGCACATTTATTTTTTCAGCGATACATGTACCTATGTTAAAAAAAGGTTATTTAAGAAGATTAATGTCTAAGGTTTATAGGAAATACTATGTCGTCTCTATTATGCTCTTCAAAACAGCTATCCGGACAAGATATGATATTCGGTAAATGTATAGTTTGAAGTTTCCTCTATACTTATACAAGGAAGTTTTGATTTTTATGGAAAATACAAGTGTTTTGTTTACGGAAACAAAATCATCTTAAGCAAGGTCATCAGCAAATTGTATCTTCCCTGCCTCTTTACACTGAATAAATACATTCAAATTAAAAGAAAGATATAATAATGTTTAGGATCTCGACACCATACGTAAAGCCAAAGTTCCTACGAAAATCATTATAAAAACTACCAATCACTTTTAAAAATCTAAATTCTAATACTATTGAAACTAAATATTCACTTTTGCTAATTGTAACTATTGCTAAGAAATATTAACATAATTCTACGTGTTTTGACAACATTTTGATCGATTTTGGAGTTAATTTGTTAAAGGGGCATGGTCACGATTTTGGTCAAAAATTAGTTTTCCGATTTTAATGTTTACAATGCTTTAGTAAGGCATTTTTAATAGGCAACCAAACTTTGAGTGTCATTTGTTGAGTTATAAGCGAGTTACAGAGCTTACAATTCTTTGCTATGTAAACAAGGCTTTTGTTTACATTTTGAATGTTGAAGTAAAAATTCCAGTTTTAGACCTAAAATCAATGTGTTAAACGTTAGGAACTGTTTATTTATGCTTAAAATGAAAACGAAGATAGACAAATCAGCTTGAACAAGATTTTTTAGAGGTATATTGAACCTATGTAAACAAAAACAGGGCACGAGCCTTGTTTACATGACAAATAACTTTGAGCCCTGTATATTGGTTATAACTCTACGACTGATTCTCAAATTTCATTTGATCATAAGAAATGCATTCCTAAAGCAATTTGTACAATAAAAACAGGAAAATAAAATTTGACCAAAATCGTGACCATGCCCCTTTAACGAATTCTTGAACAATTCATGCTGTATTCCGATTAGCTCATTCACACTTTCATTTAGACGTTATCACTTACTGCTTAGTGCATGATTTCATAACATGATCTTCGTTTTCATAGCTGCAAAAACTAAAAGTTTATTTGAACAGTAAAAAAACGATTAATTATTATGACAAAATGATTTTAATCACTCGTGATGTACAATGTACATGAATATTGTTTTACAGATTGTGGAGAAAAGGAAGCTGATATATATTTTGTGATGGATGCTTCTAGCAGCATTTGGAAACATGACTTTGAAACAGAACTGAAATTTGTATCTGATATGGTTGATGATTTAAAGATTGACAACGTCAACGGAAGGATCAGGGCTGGTGTAGTGGTATTCAGCAACAGAACAAGAAATATTGTCGCCCTGAATTCCAAAAGAACCAATGCAGAACTCAAGAGACAAATCAAAGGAATTGATTATGCTACGGGTGTTACTCATACATCTGAAGCCATCAGATTTGTCAGACAATATGGCTTCCGTGAAGGTGTATCCCGCCCAGGTGCTATTAAAATTGCAATTGTAATGACAGATGGAATCTCCAGATACCCTCAAGAAACCAAGGAACAATCTGAACTCGCAAGACAAGAAAACATAACCATTTTTGCTATTGGTATTGGAAACAAAGTGGACAAAACAGAGCTTAAGAGAATTGCAAATGACCCCAACAACAAGCATTTGTTCCATGTCAGCGATTTTGCTGGTCTCCACGCCATAAAAAAATTGCTTGTTCTGTCTGCTTGTGCTGTGATACCAGATGTTCCTCAGAATCTTCAAAGTAAGTAAAAACGATAAATTCACTTAGAACTTCATTCTTTGCATTTGACCTAAATTTGGGTGATATCTTTGATCTTAAAGAGGATACTTTACACACTTTACACTGTGGCTATATGTAAAAGTTTCTCAATAGTTTGTGCTTTTAAGGTCATGTACCATAATGATTAACAAATTTGAAATTTAATTCATTTTGAAGTAATAAAGTTTATAGTTTAATGTTTATAGGATATATGAGGGTTTTTTACACAGCATGTAAAGGGCGGGTTTAAAACTCCAGAAATAAAGAAAGCCTGTGGTCCACACATTAACAAGTAAACATTTCCCATTCATAAAAGACCATGGGAGGCATCATGATTTATTTTGTTAATCAGATGCATGCAGCCATGCAACAAATATTTAATGTAGGTTTTAGTTTTATAAGTATACATTATGTTCTAGGCAGTGTTCTGTCTATTAAAAGTTTACTTTTCCAATAAATCAAAATAATTAACGAACACATTCAAGTGCCTCTTCTTGAATGAATAATAAGACATAGTTATGTACAGTGCCCAGACCACTTGACAATATAAGTATTGTTTTTAAGGAAACCCTTACTAATGCCCATCCTTATAAATTTAGGTCAGATAAAATGCATCAAGACGCTTTATAAGCACATAAACAAAAAGCATCATTTTTTTTTACTATATTCAGCTATGTATATTGCGCTGTTTTTGTTTCAGCATGCAGTGGTGACAAGGAAACAGATGTCTTGTTCGCGTACGATGCGTCGAGTCTAGGATTCAGAAAAAGTGAAGTCATAGGTAGATTTGTTTACACTCTAGTCTCCAGTCTTGACTTATCTACTGGGAAGGTAAATGTAGGCAGGATCACCGATAACTGTCCAAGATATAGCAATGTCCCTCTAGGACGCGACACCAAACTGTTCACAGATTTACAGTTCCCAGGTATTGGTCAGTTACTGCAATCCATGAACCAAAGTTTCCCGACCAGGTTGAATGTGAAAAGAGTTGGTGTACTTGTAGTCGATGAAAGCACCACGGGGGAAAGAGACGCCATAGATTTCATTAAAAAGAACCCGTCATTTGACTTAATGGTCATAGCGATTGGTGATCCATACACTACCGGATTTGCAGCTGATTTGGCCTCCGATCCCGACTTTAATTATTTAGTTCGAGTCCCCAAATATTCTGATCTTAGTACGGCTTTCAGTCAGGTTTTGGATAAGCTTTGTACAATTATCAAGAGGTCGTTTGTCATTGGTCTTAAACACTGAGTTTAATTACTTTTGCGGTATCTGGTGGTCCATTGATATAAAATTGCAATAAATTGATACCGGTGTATATGCAAAGACTTTGATTAACTGAAATCAAAGGGTTTTTTCTTCAAAGAAAACAGTGTTGTTAAAAACATTTATACCACAAACATTGTAAATATATTTACCACGTTAAGCACGTTTAATCATTTTTTTTCTCATATGCATTATACGTATTTATATTATCATTATCATATATATACATCATCCAGGACCACGCATGGAAGGGAGAAAATTAAAATCATTGTTATTTAGGAAACATAAGTCTCAAACCAAAAAAAATGATGATTTAGATATATGGTCCAATGACTTTTTCGCTTTGTTTTGTATTGTTTGTTTGTTTGGTTTTATTTTTTGTTTTGTGGTTTTTTTTAATTTTGTCCGGTAAATTGTTTACGTCAACTATAAGCATTCATTTTCTTTAGAATATATCATAGTATCATCTTCAAGTTGACTTGTTTATTATTTTCTTATATTAATCATTCGTTATCATCTTTCATAATAAAGAAAATAACCAATATAACTATTCTTTCTGTTTTGTTTGGTTTGTGTAAATCACAAATGGACATAGATTTGGTTAACTGAAGACCATATTATATTTATTGATTTACAGTGATTTACTGACAAAACCACATACCAAAAAAGGATAAACAATTTTGTGTATTGATATACAATGTTCATTCACTATAACTTTATATAAGCTAAACAATTCAGTTGAATTTAAATAACGATAATGTATGACTTTCATTACAGTAAAAATTACCACTTAAAGTTTTAATTGGTATGAAAACGTAATCTCTACTTCTTTACATGCATACATGTATATTAATGAATCTTTATTCAGCAAGCCTAAGAAACTAGTAATTACTACTATTGATATCTTGGATCGTCGAGTACTTAGTATTATAGACAGTATGGTCAATCAATATCAAATCGACAAAGCTCGTTCTGGAGATAATTGGAGAGATCTTCGGTTCCATTTATATTTTTCACAAAGACTGACTGCGCATTCAGCGAGGAAATGGTAAGTGTGTTTTCTTTTGTGTGATTTTCCCCAAGGTAAATCATGTACAACCTATCAACCATGGTCTGAATTTCAAGAATCTCCAGTTCATCTTCCTTTGTCAAGGGGCGGTCTACCAAAAGAACCATTACCGGCACTGCGTTGCTTCTAGCACCATTTTCAGCTGTCAAACCAAATGTTTTTGCTCGTTTGAGGAGTGATGCGAATTTGTCAAATGATATCAACAGGTTATCAATAGAGGGTTGAAAGGAAATGTCGCCATTAGCAACGCACGAGTAAGAAACAACTCCAACGTGTATGTCTGCTGCATTTTCAAATCGAAGTTTATGAAAACTCTGGAGTATATTCAAAACTAGTTTGGTGTCCTGATAACCAATTGCTGCCGAATCAAACACAAACAAAAGGTCAACAGGTTTCTCCATAATACAGAGCGCTGAAAAAAGGAAAATAAAAAAATTATAAAAATATTTAATTTACTTTTTAATGTCAATCTAAATGATTTTTATAATGTCGATTACTAGTTGCTGGAAAATGAAATTGAAATTCTTTTTTGAATGTCGTACCGTAACTATCCATTTGCTTTGCAGCAATTTGACAGGTCCTTTTGGCAAGAAGTTTTTCAACAGATTTCAAAGCGTCGTACGTGGATACATCAAAGACAAAATTAAGATCTTCTGTTGGAGAGCTTGCCATCGATATCAGTTCCTTTTTGTCGATGAAAGGTCCAACTCCAATTGCAAAAATATTGATTCCGATTTCTTTCAGCAAACTTGCTTGTAAAAGAGTGTCAGGTGGATCACGTGACAGCCCATCCGTTACAACTATTAAAATATGCGCAACATTAGATCGAGCTAATCTAAATCCGTACTCTCTGATATTTTTAAGGGCAAATCCAGTGTCGGTGCCCCCTCTGAGATATGAAACATTATCGACTGCATCTAAAATATCCTCTTTAGTTATGAAGTCATTGAGGTTGAAGACGAACTGAAAGTCATCGCTAAAAGTAGATACCCCAACAGCTGTCTTTTCCGGGCCAATGTCGAACGCACTCACAATTGTTTTCACAAAGTTTAGTTGTTTCTTGAAGTCATTGCGATTGATACTGCTGGAAGAATCCAACAAAAACAGAACATCTGCTGGCTTTTCGTCACAATCTTAAACACATTTTATTAGCATTTAGTTAAATACCAGGGTGTATTTTTCATCTATTCACATATATGGCGTTTATATGTGGTTACTTACTTTCGAAAGTGGATGATTCGTTATGAGGCAAATCTTTCTGTGCAGCTGGAAGACTTGTTGTGATAAATGTTTCTGTAAAAAAAATCATAGATTACTTAATCGACAAATTTCATGATTAAATTATTTTTCTGCACACGATGTAAAATGACAATAACAAATTGTCAACCAACTCAAAAATCCATAAAGCGAAATACGAATTTAAAACAGAGCAACACGGAAGTCTAGAAAGATAGAGGCGTGATCAGGAGCCTAAGAGGAGTAAGCATCCCCTGCCGACCGGTCGCACCCGCCGTGTGCTAATTGTCAAGATCATGGATCATGAAAAATGGATCTGATTAAATGAGTTAACTGAATAGTATCAGCATATCGCTTTTAATTACAAACCTGTGCACGTCTTATTTATCAAAGTCTCTGTTATATCTCTAAGATCTTCGAATTTCAACACTTGATACACATGGTCCGGATTTCCTGTAATAAGTTTCAATTCTTTCACATTCACGTTGACTCCAACGCCGATTGCAAGCACAAAAATACCCATTTCTCTTGCTTTTTGAGCCGATACTTTGGTTTCAGATTCAGAAAAGCTTTCTCCATCAGTGAAGACTATGATGAAATTTTTTGCTTCTTCTCTAGCACCACTTTCTTTATTGAACATTGTCTTCAAAGCAAGTTGGATGGCAGCTGCTGTGTTCGTTCCACCAGATAGGTAGTTGATTCTTCTAATTGCAGCAATCAGTTCTGACTTCTCGGTGTACTGATTTAAAGTAAACTCCAATCGTGGCTCATCACTAAAGGAAATGACTCCAATCCTCGACTGGTTCAGAAAAGGGCCGACATCTAACGCTCCAGCGATGTTTTCCAAAAACTCCAACTGACGAACATATTCGTTTGGGAAAATGCTAGATGATGAATCAATTATGAACACAAGATCCACTGGATTCTCGGCACATTGTAAATCTTAAAATAATATCAAGAATTAAAACTTTGTTCTTGTCAAAACTTCCTTAAATTCTGATAACTTTAGCTTATAGATTACGTGTAAATGCTTACCTCCATAGCACTTTGAGACCTAAAGAAAACAAAATATGTAACTCTTGGATATTGCAATCAAAAGTAGTGATTTTATAAACAAAACATCATTTCTTCCAAAAGGGGGAAATACTTACCAATACAAAGGCCCACAAAACTAAGAAAGTCACCATAATTTTGTTCACATCCGAGAAACAACACATCCAAATGAAGTTACAGCACGGTCAGCTTTCTGTTTTTAAATTGTTTTAATCAAGTACCTAAGCGGGTCGTTCATCACTCCCGGAAAACGAAATATCACTGTTACGAAAAAACGTGACCTTTTTGTGATTAACTTACGATAAAATTTCAAATCTCAAGACAGAGTACAGTTCAGGAGTTAAGAGGACTTGATGGTAACTGTCATTTTAGGGTTGTTTTTAAAGGGGAAACATTCAAATTGTAGAGATTAATATGTATTTTATTTTTTTTTTTTTGCTAAGTTTATAGCTATGAAAATCATATTTCAAAATTTAAGGTCGATCTGGCGGGTAAGTTGTTGACCACACAGCCTCCTTAATTGTTTCCATTGATTTATATTAATCATCTCTTTATTTTTTTTTACAAGATCATTAATATTGTGATAGCTGATAAGCTATATTAGTACAAATATGTTATGCGTTTCATGGTTGGGTTTTTTTAAAAGCAAATTTAGATACTTTTGTAAAGTTTTCATTAACTAAAAAACATACGCTAATGAAATTTTGTATGCTACCCAATTTGCAAATTAATTGTCAACGTAATGAGTATAACTGGTAGGTTGCATAAAAATATGGGGGGGGGGTGTTTTTTCTGGAGGTTTTTTTTTTGGGGGGGGGAGGTAGGTGGGTGGGTTGTTTTTGTGTTTTGGGGGTGCCATTGTTTTAATAAATCTTGACCAAGTCACCAGCAACATGTTTATCGGCATATTGTCTTGAAATGGCATGAACTGAATGGAATTATCAAAGGCAACAGAAGTTAACTCCCAAAACCAGAATGTTTTCACTTACTATTATTTTGCACGTGCTGAATAACAAAAGCGTTTAATGCTTTAGTCAGAGTGAAGGACTCTAATAACGATATTACAGAATTTTACCATTTCCTCAGTTTGGGAAAAAAGTTTTGTTTTTTTAAATTTGCGTACTAGTGTTTTTCGTACATTTTCTATATAGCATTCGTAAAAATATTAAAATAAGTTAAAATTTCAATTTCTATTTCATACACGCATTGTTTAATAGTCCTCAGATTTGTAGCTTTCTCGGTTCAGTACTCGGATGACTCTTACTTTTATGGCCTACATGTTCTGGGCTTTTTAATTCAGTAGATTTATTTCAATATTTAATTGAATGATTTCTCTTAAGTGTCACCAGGGCCGAACACATGTGATATTTATATATTTTGAAGAGTGCTCTTTATCGCACGAATTGCATTGGTAATCTAAAGTTCAGATCACTTGAAAACACCTCCAGTGTTTCATTCAATTCCACGAACGAACTCAATGTACATCATTTAGCAACCCAAACGCCCAATTCCCGTCAATACATGCTCATAATAAATACAAACAATAACCATTTGGCAAAAACAATTTTTATACAACTATCTGACAGGTTCCAAAACCAGTGTGTGTCATAATCGCTTCCACTTGATGAAGTGCTTGTTCCAGGGATGCGTCGGCTGTTAGATGCATCGGTTGACAGGAGTAGCCTACAGAAAGAAACGGAATTGACACACAGCAATTTAAGCCGTAGAGGCTTTTTTTTCAGCGGGTTTTTGAAAGTTGTTTTAAAAATGTTTTATAAACTTTCATAATTTATAGTACGGTGTATGCATATAATTAACGATTCAAGCTTATTTGTTCCCCCAATATGGCCTTCTTCGATTTATTTGTTTCTCTCGCGCTCAATTTTTTTATTCAAAACACCTTACTACAAACAAATACACCTTGAATAACAGTACAACATGTGTTACCTGGAGCACAGTTACAGTGGTAGAGATGAAGAGTATGGCCCGCCAGGTGGCAGGGTTGTGACACGTTCTGGTAGGCGGAGCAATACTTGCCGTGATGGTCCGTCACACAGCAGTGAGTGGAGGGACAGTCGGGGTCCGACGAACATTCGTTCCTTAGAGCCCCCTACATGGTAACATATCATTACATTTGTCACAAAGACAAGTAAATACATTGCATGTCCCAGACGGTAAAGAGTCCCATGACTGTAGAACTTATTCAAAGATAATGTTAATCACCTGTATGTAAAATGTGTTGCACAAATATCCAAAGATTATATTACGCACAAATTCACACGTATTCGATCTTACAATTTAGAATTTCTATTATATAAATGCAACGTACATTCGCGTATAATAAGTTCTTGCATGTCAGTTTAAATTAATATGGTATATTTTCTTTAAAAAAAAATTAATTGCCAAGTTTTCTGTTAAGATATTTCCAAGAAAAAAGTAATTTTAAAAAACACGAGCTTACTATGACAATGCCAAGAGTAATACAAAAAGCGAGTCCCGTGAGGCAATGCATTCTGTTGCTAGAAATCTTTGATACCTACGATCTTCAACAAGAACTGTTAGGTCTGGTGTGTCTTATCAAGAGGAATCGGCAGAGTTGGAACTCTCTGTGTTACGTGATAGTTCGTGATACTAGGCTGTTAGGTTAAAATCAAGATTGGAATAAAAGATCACTCAACCACAGTGTCAACGAAATATGGATATTGGATGTCTTAGTTCAAACTAAAAAAAACCTTGCTTTAGGAATCGAGGATTATACGCTGCATTCCGACTTTAATTATACCTTCGGGTAATTAGTGTAATATGCCATTTTCAAAAAATATATAAATAAAATATATAGTATATTATATCCTAATTTGTAATTAATTCAAATCAACTCTGAACTTTAAAATTAGACCAAGTTAATGAAGTAAAGTATTATATTAAAATATATTTTTTATGTATTTTCCCCACAGAAGTCCGTTAAAGGGATTTTCCTCTGTTTTAATGTCACGGACCGTATGTTGAAATTGTGCTAGATAAACTCGAAATGCATATTCAGCATTATGCGATAAAAAAATTTCGGGGTTGAAAAAAAAACCCATTGAGGATCATTTAAATTGCTCCAATTTCATAGCATATTGTCGACAAATAAACATCTTTTATTTGATTGGTTGAGATAAAATACGTATTACGTTACATTACTTCAGGTATTCCACCCCTCAGACAAGAAAGATAACTCTCAATCGGATCACGAGTCATGCGATTTTCGTCAATTGGTGTCTGCAAGGTACACTTAATAAATCATTTCAATTTCAAGATACATTAACAAATAATCGGCATGCGATATTGTTGAGGTACTATACACGCCAATATATAACATCACTTGGGTTTAAACTTGAAAATGGTAACAGGACTTTTTAAAAAAAGTACTAGAAGTATTGTTACATGTAATTCTACGTTCATCTGACACACTTTTATTTGTTTATTGAATACAACTACAACATAAAAAGAAATTAAGTACAATTTATCAACATTAGTGCAACAAACACAAATTGAATCAGTCTGTACAAATAAACAAATGATTATCTATGTAAAAAAAATATGTTTTTAAAAAAAACCAATGTGCGTACTTCTATGCTTCTTAATCTATTAGAAAGATGTTATGATTGTTGTAAAAAAAAAAAGAAAAAATAAGAAAGAAAACCATAAACATTATTCTTGAGGGCATTTTGACACATTCAAGTTGAAACAGGATGATTTCATTAACATGGTGTCAAGAACATGGTGTTTGAAGGTTTTGAACACAGATAGATTTATTAAGTCTCTCCCTATTCTTGTAAAGTTTATGTACATAAATCTTTCAATGCTGATTTCTATAGTTCCTTCCTATATATTCTTGTTAAGTTTATGTCCGTAAATCTTCAATGGCGACTAGTCTTTCAATGGCGACATACTATGACAGGGACGGACGAATGATGGACAACATAATCGCTCACACTCCCTAGGATAGTCCGTCGGATTTTCCCGAGGCCCCGGGAGGCAATGATTATCATGGTGACCTCAAGTTCTTCTGATTTTTGGATGATTTGCTCTCCGGGAATACCGTGGGCTCGTACAACGTTTCCTTGGACCTGGAACAATCAGCAATATAGCTACTGGGTATTGAATATTGATTTCGTATAGTCATTCTTAAGCTGAGAAAAAGACCGTGTCTTTTGAATTAGGACACTGCTTCATACATATTCAGTATGTGAATGTAAATCAAAAAATCTATATTTACTGATAAGTTTACTATATCAATCTTTATAAGTGTCTTGGACCCGAAACAATCAGCGACATGGCTAATTATAGATATTGATTTCGTATAGTCATTCTTGTGAGTAGCAAAAACGCAATATCTTTGAATTAGGAAACCGCTTCATGCATATTCAGTATGTGAATGTAAATTAAAAATCTTTAATTACTGATAAGCGTGCAATATCAGTCTTAAGAAACATATTACCCCAGCGTCCATTAGGATCGCATCTAGTTTCTTAATGGCGACTTTAGCTTTCTCTTCTTCTTCTTTATAAGCCATGTGAACCATGGTGGGATCAACAGGCATCCAGTTAGCTGCAAATAAAATAAACATTCTCTAAGCACGCTGGTAGCTAAAGCCACAACTTATAAATGCAAGCACGTGATGATACAACAAAACTTAAGGCTGTTGACGGAATAGCTAGTTCAGGATTATCATCCTTGTATATATGTGAGACACATGCGAGATATGCATAAAGTAACACGAATTGCGTATATTGGTGAAAATTGGGAAAGCGGTCACATGCGGAAGATTGGTAAAAAAATTTTCAGCAACAGAATGGAATTCAGTTCCAATCGCTTCGTAGCCAAAATATTCGCGGTCACATGCGGAAGATTGGAAAAAAAAATTTTCAGCAACAGAATGGAATTCAGTTCCAATTAATCTCTTCGTAGCCAAAATATTCAAAATACAGCTCTGATTTTTTTGTAGCCCCACAACCTTTATTTAAATACTATAGTGTGTGAAACTCAATTTGACACATGAATGTACGACGTAGTTTAAATAATATTTGTTCGCATTAGGTTACCTTATCACATTGTGCAACACAATGAAACCTACTTACGATATCAAAATCCACTTGTCGATACAGTGACTGTTATTTAGTGCATTGAACCGACTATAGTTTAACACGCGTATCATAGATCAAGAAAATATGAACCGATGATGTGTAAAAACATGAAGCTGATAATTACATTTATGGTCGCTATTTTGTTGTTTACGTTGTGATCAAGCTATTTTCAGATTACACTTATATGAGTTTCAGAATTAGCTACATAACGGCACCAGATATTTGTTTCCATGTCTCGTGTTTTCAGAGTACGCCCAATAATAAGACACCTAAAACACACTGTGAGCCACCCAATAACGAAGCGACCGACGTAAAAAAAAAAAAAAAACAAAAAAAAAAAAAACGATTAAGTAGAAAGAGAGAAGTAGGCGACGACGCAGAAACTTCGGCAGAAGGAAATACAGCTCGTTATAACGAATATCTTATATCCTGCAGACTAAGTGTAATTGAAGTTAAACCCTTCAAGCTTCGCTGCATGTTAACTTATTGAACTATGTGGATTTGAAGTATATAAGTAGCTAGGCAGATGCTTGTATATAATTTTAAGCTTATGTATATTATCTCCCTTTTTTAAATGAAATTAATCATCAGTCCCAAAAGTGAGGAAAAAGCTGCTGCTGAACGTATCAAGAAACCTATTATCAATCCTGAACGTATCAAAATTACATAATCGTTAGACAGGGTTATTTACTTCAGGCTGTGATCATTTCAAAAATCACAAGCATGTGGTGTTTTATCAATCGCTATGTGTTTACGAATGTTTATCATGATGCAAATTAATTACTTCCTTGTCCTAGAGATGCGTGTATGTAAAATGAGAATGAAGCACAGGGTTGTATTTTTTCCTGTTTATTTTTCTTCATATCCATTTAAAAGGCATAAAACCCATTTCGTTAAGATGTATATACAAAACATCTTTATATAATTAGTCTTACTGTTGAGTGCTCCCTTAAACCATTATAACACTGTAGTCACGAAGCATTGTAAATGTATAATACAACATACATACATCCATCATCAGTTCCCAGAACAAGGGTTTCTGATCCGCTCCGCTCGATTTATGGACAGCGGAGCGGATTAGAAATGACGACATACAACTGTACATGTGAAAAAAAAAGAAAAATGAAAATGTATAGCTGAGGTTAAAACTAAAAATATTAGAGTTAATCGAAGAACAGTATAGCAGAGAAAAATGGAGATATGCTCCTCCAAGACTCTTTTTTCTCTCCTCTCAGACATTCTGTTTTAAGTTACAGCAACTTACATCCGTATGACGATGAATTTCTGTGATCTGTGACGTGAAGAACAATGACCTCATCACGATCCTTTAGATACATGCTTTTCGCAAACCCTGAAATAAAATAGAAATATTATAGAAATAGAAATCGAGGAAAAATTGAGCAACTTATAGGCCCTATTGATACTGTTTCGATGCTGGGACTATAATAAGTGAACAATTGTGTGCATTGTTTATTAGTGTATGTATAAGAGCACGATTGATTCATTAAACCCGGTCTTTATCCATAATGCGTTTATCTTTTCACCCTAGTAACAGTAAAACAACGCCGCGTAAATATCTATCAACATTTAGACCACGACCCGATGAAAAAAAAAAGCTACATGTACTTCGAAAATAGTACTTACATTTCAATGCCCCCTCTGAATATTCGCTGCCATCCATAGCAATCATTATTTTCCGTTTGTTTACTGTATCCGCCATTGCCTAAAATTAATGTGCACTCAAATATGAGACCTGCACTATGACGAGATAAATTTTTAATCTACTCTACTATCACTTTACAACATTCAAATGACACCGGGTCACGCTTCGATGACAATCCGAACTGGCATTTAGGAAAACTCCAGAAAATACCAGAATGCAGTCAGTGTTTATGTTTTATGTCGCTTCGCGCATTGAGTTTTTTAATCAATAAGCTGGTGCCCCGACAGGGAAGTATCGGCTTTGGGTAAACGTATTTAAAACTACAAACAATCCCAAGTCGTTCGTGAAGTTTTCTGCTGTGCTCAGCTGAGCTAGCAGAGAGAGAGAGAGAGAGACAGAGACAGAGACAGAGACAGAGATAGAGAGACTCAGAGAGAAAGAGAGAGAGAGATCATTTGACTTCGAACAAAATTTTTTATTATTATTATTCGAAGCGGTCACTTTACGTCCTTAACAATGACTGAGACAGTTGTGAAGGCTCAAAATAAAACAATTACTGTGTTAATATACATGTATCTTTGCATATATCAAATTCATACATTCACTGCCCTTACGCGTAGGGAAACACGAAAATTAGTGTTTAATGTAACTTATCATGATAGATACTACATGTATACTCTATCCCAAGATATCCTGAATTCACATTTTGCTTAATTACTCAATATTTATAAATACCTCAGGGTTTAAACGATGTTCATTCAAAAGTATGAAAAATTTCCAAGATTTCTCAGTTGAAACGCCCCCGTTAACTTATCAGGTTTCAATACAAGGCTAAAAAATGTTATCTCTACGGGGATTTTGTATTGCAGTAAGCCCGGATGATAACGTTGAAAAATTGCGCGAGGTATTCCGAGTGATTCCGAATGGAGAAAAGATGTAAACATTCTACATTATAAATCTCCGTAAGAAATCTATTTTCGATCCTGTGATTGTTTTCGAGTGAAAAATGATAATGTGTTAATGAAGATATCTTGGAAAATTTCCCTTTCATCGAAATTAATTGCACTTCTTTCACAGGTATGTATGCATATTTTTAGCAAAAATCGATCAAATATGTGCTGCATAAATATCTTGGGACAGACTATAGTACCTAATATGTACACTGGGCGTGCAAATAAATGATCTCTTGTCTTTTTCATGAACCCATAATTACCAGTTTACTTTTAAAATTATTATGTGTAACGTTAGAAATCGTAAAAATCATCATAAATTTAATTATGATATAAAACAATAATACCAAGGCGAACTTCTTTTCTCCGAGCGGATTCTGTGGATTAAGCTATAATTGCAATACAACGATTACTTTACATACTTATACTCCTCTTTTTTTTTCGGGAAGATACATTTACATTTTCAACTGTCTGTGATAACATTACGAATCAATTTTAAAGCCTATAACCCAATAATTTCATAAAAAAGCCGAGTGACACAAAATAGGCGTGTCTTATAGCATAACCGAAACACGGTATTGGCTGCGTCGCATGTGCTACATGTAAAAAATAGTTATTTTAAAATGTTATGAAATATAGAAATTGGAAATATAATAAATATAAGTAATAAGAAATCATTCTTTAAATATAATGAGATGATAATTTCGGTCGGAGCGTGGTCAAATCTATCATAAAGCCCTTTCGGGCTTTATTGGATTTGACCACGCCCCGACCGAAATTATCACCTCATAATACTAAAAGAATGATTCCTTATTCCTTAAATGAGGACAATTTGTACGAGTATTTACGATCCTACGGGGCACACAACTAAGCAAATCCTCGGCTACCAGAGTTGTCTCCTTTTATTTCATTTCCGATGGATTAATAAACAGACACAAGCGTCAATATCCAAATGCCTGTTCGGGGTCATCGAAGTGTGACCTGGTGTCATTTGAATGTTGCAAAGCGATAGTAGAGTAGAATAAAAATTATACACAGGACAAGGTACACATGCCATCAATGTCTAAAACCCCAAGCAATATGCAAAATAATAGTACTACGAAATAAGAGTATGTAAAATTATATTATTTTCATAAAGAAGGTGAGTGAATAATGCGTGTAAAATGCCTTTTTGAGGAGAGATAAGATATTGCAAAATTAAAATATCAAGAAAAATGATCATTTTTCTTTAAATTGTTGAAAATAATGTATATTCGACAAAACATCGGTTTGTTACCCTTAAGTATGTTAAATATTTGGAATAGTTTGATTTACACTAGCGAATGCGTGTCAAAACCTCCAAATAGTGACATTTTTAGAATTTCAATGCCTTTACTTTTGATATTATTGTGGATTAAAATACATTATAATTGAAACACTTTCACCGCTTAAAAAATTTCAAATTTACAACATTTAACTAAAAATAGCTTTTGAAAATATTTGGAGAGTTAAAAAATGTAAAACGCCCAGCGGGATTGGAACTCATGACTTACAGGTTCGTAGTATACCCTTTAACCCACTGCGCTACGCTGTTAGGTGACAAATTCATGAAACAAACTACTTACATAATAACACTTCATTTTATTGTTTATTTCGATTAACAATACATCACAACATGGAGGTGTCCCATACATGTATCACATTGTATCCCAACAATTGAACGGTTTAGAAAAATAATACAAATCCGTAAATTCGTAGCCATAGTCTCATATTGCATTTAAACAACACACTTTGTTGTGACTGATTTGGTTCAGTGGTTAGAGCACCAGACATTAGGTACATGTAACTTTACAGAAGTAGGGTTTTTAGGTTGTTGTTCGAAACAACCAAAACGTCAGGATCTATTTTTTTTTCTTATTTATTGTTAAAATATTCTAAACTGAATATAGTTAGAAATTTTCCTTTTGTAAACTTTTATTATAAAATATCAAATATACTTAATTTTAAAAAAACTAGTAATATTTAAATTGTATTTTACGACTAAACCAAATGGGCAATTGCGCTATCTTATTCCCCCATCTTATTTCTCCGAGAGGTAAATTCATATTTTGTAGACCGAAGGGAGGATAGAAAGTGACGTTGCCTTGTCAAGACTTATATACCACGAGAAAAAAACAAGAGCCAATATCGATTAATCAATGTAAGTGGGAGAGCTTTATTGCAATGATATGGCGTGCTCATGAAAAATGCAGCAATTAGGGACAATGTTCAAGTACTAATTGCTTTGTTTTCAGTTAGATGATAATTCTCTTTGGTTTCTAAAATCAATTGAATTTGGACAGAACTTGGATATGTTTAAATTGTACCATTTACTTTTTGTTATGAGTATCCTGACTGTACTCAAACTTTTAAACAAATGAAAAAAAATCAGGTACTTTTGAATTCTTACATGTCCATTAACAGTGCAAAAGAGGATAAACCAATATCATTCATTATACTTTCATGTTAAATACTGAAATCTAATTGGTTATAAATTAAGACGCAGTTGATAATCCGTTCTATTACCCTCAGAGTTAGCAACACACTTGGCAACGGGTAACACAACGAATTGTTACAAGCGCGTAAATTATGCGCGTACGGTTCACCGTAGAAGTCAGGTCATTTCTATAGAAAAGCAGTAAAATCTATACTACTATATTAAAATAATAGACCCGAATTTTTGGGCTTTAATACCGAGAAATCGGAGAAGTACTGTCTTTTGTTTTATATATTTTAAACATCATCGGTACTTGAAGATTACCAATTTGTTTTTATTTTTCCTCAATCAAGCTTCGCTAATTAATAATCAACAAAAATTCCTTTAAAAAATCCGGAAATCACCTGGATTTTTTGGATTTTACAATCTTGCGCATGCGCATTACATTCACGCTTAATCACGGGAGGCTCTTTAGAATATCACATTTGCATGGATAAACTCAGAAACGATAATACAAATACGTGTAAATTTTCATTGGAAATTTTCTATATATTCTGTTCGTCAAAGAAAATACGGGAGATAACTCTAACTCAGTGCATTTAATATGAAAAATCCAAAGAGTTCCGAATGTCAACATGGTGTGAAAAAAAGTTGGTGAAAAAGTGTTGAATTCTTCATTAATATGAATTAAATTTTCAGATGAAAGGTATTTACAGCCTCAAAATGGTTTGTTATGAATAATTTGACTTTTCTTTTCAATGCAGATTCATTAATTTTCTCCAAAATCGTTTCGGATTGATTCTGCAATTTTTTGCTACATTACGGGTATATGGGAGGCATTTTAACTGTGTTGAAGGCCTGTCTCGAGACACAGTTAGATTATTCTAATTAAGCAGAGTGTAGTGAAATTATTAATAGCATTATTGGAGGCCTAAAGCTTGGTTATGTAAATGTCAACAATACGGTATGTCGATGCATCTATTTCGTAAATTTCCGATATCATATACAATTTCAACCCGTGCACGCAGGGGTCAAAGTCTAGTTTTCTCTAAAATTAAGACATTCAGTATAACAAAATAAATAGTGCCTGTTTGGGAGGGTACCAGTTGATGCTTCGCGTCGGTTGACAATGGTTTTCTCGGGGTGTCAATATATAAAAAGTGCCTGTTTGGGAGGGTACCAGTTGATGCTTCGCGTCGGTTGACAATGGTTTTCGAGGGGTGTCAATTTCATCTCGTACCCTCCCAAACAGGCACTATTTATTTTATTATACTGAATGTCTTAATTTTATAGCAAATGTTACTGCTTTTATATAGAAGAGAAGTGAGTTCTACGGCGAACCGTACGCGCATAATTTACGCGCATGTAACAATTTGTTCTATCGGCCCGTTGCCTAGTGTGTTGCTAACGCTGAGGGTATGAGAACGGATTGTCAACTTCGTCTAAACCAATCAGATTTCAGTATTTAACATGAAAGTATAATAATTTCAACTGTTACCCTCCTAAACAGGCACTATCTTCTATACTTATAAATTAAGGCATTTTGCAAAAAAACTACCAAATGCCTGAACCACAGTCCTTGCTTACACATTTGGTATTTCACTACATGCGTGATGATGTCCGTAAGGTATAATTTAATTTTAACTGATGAGTTATTATTGTTAAATAAATTAAAAACCTACTTTCATTTTCGATAAACAAGCCCGAAATAGCAAAAATGAGAGTAAGGTGGTGGACACGCTTTGGCGGATCCAAGTCAGGGATAGTTTGCATCAAAATATATACTTGCAAGGAAACAATATTGAATGATAACGTAAAGAGTGAATATATTTACTGTGAGCCTATTTAGAGAATACAATGAAGTTAAGATTTGACAAATGTTGAATAAATAAAATGAGTCAATTCGTTTCTTTAGTGGGCGATTTTAGTTTTGATACACATTTGCTTGAGAACTTTCCAGATCGGGGTAACCAAGAACGCGGATTGACTAATTAACGAAAAGTGTAGGACGAGTTCATCATGCATCGCTGGCAGATACCTTGGATCGGACTTCTATTAGTAAAAAAAGTTAATAAATAAAATGGAACAATTAATGCGATTTTAGTATTAATGGAAAGAACTTTCCATAAACGGATTGACTAATTGACATCATGGCGGAAAGTGTAGGGTGAGTTAACCATCGGCCAGGTACTTTGAATCTGACAACTTTGGTTTAAGATATGCATGCACATGGATAATAATGCATAAACTAGCGTGTTTTAATTTCCTTCTTTTTTATACCACGACAGATTGGTTGTAAACCTTAGACATTTATTTGTAAACATTAATGAACATATTATTGTATTCTAGTCTATAAGTTTAATTGGGATCCCCCCATCCAGATTGTTTATCAAAACAGTCTTTTTTCTGAAATTATTATTTGGGAGAGTAATTCAAATTATATGAAAATTGACCAAAAGAACAAAATTCAAAGAGATACACTGAATACCCATTCACTGATTTGAAATATATACAATAATTTTTTTTTTTTTTCAGTCAGGTGCAACAAACAGGAATAAGGCCACGTACATGTATATATTATTCATTTTAGTATAGATCTTTCATCCCTGCCCGCTCCTCTTAATATCCAACAATGCAGTTTATTTTTTATTTCAATTTTAAAGAATAAGATAAGGAAAAAATCGGACAAAGTATATACAAAAATGAACAAAAATATGGTTCAACATATTAAGCATTATAATAAGATAATAATGTGTAAAGTCTTAATTCCCGCGCTTGCGCGGGGTCTCATCTAGTTTATATAATAAATAACGTATCAACTGGTCGCTGTTGCAACCCCTCTTTAATATCAACATGTTGTTATGAGGTTTTTTTCTACAGAAAATCTTTTTAATTATCACTAAGTTTAATTTATAGGATCTGTCAACATTTTTCAAAATTCCAAATTACATGTATCTCACATGATAAGCAATACACTGCTACATCCATAGCAAGAGCATGCCCACCTTTGCAACTTTGACCTAATGGAACTATATTATGTAATTTGATTAACAATAATAACAACTCAAAACACATTTAATCCGTGTCAATTTAATGCAAACATTGGCATCATTTTTTTCAAAGTATATAAAAACATCCTAAAATCGCTTACTGGAAACTATAGTAGAAATTAACACGATCATATTCGCAGATTCTTTTATGCAATGAACAATACAAATAGACCTGTTAAACAGACTTGAAAATTCAAAATACATATCTCAGCTTATATTTTGATTTCAAGAAAACTGTTTAAAAAATCGTTATCTCAGCTATCATTTAATGAAAATAATTATTGCCTTCATTTTAAAAAGCTTTTATCCTATTTGAATCGATGAAGAACATTATATAACCCAATAGGAACCTCTCCCTAGAATTCATGCTGGTAGCTTGAACAAAGAGCTGTAAATAAGTTTTGATATTTTTGATTAATTCTTTTGGGAAATATATCAACGACCCATCCAAGTTTCTTTGTTTCCTAACTATTTCCTAGTTCCTGTTGAGAAAGAGTGTGTATATCTCTTATTCGAACAAACTTGTTTTGTGCCAACTGTGGGTTGAAATCGACTGTGTTGTGGTTTGAGTAAGGTCAATTTTTTCAAAACAAATTTCGTTTTAACTGCGCCTTTAATAAACAGATTCGAAATGTCATTATTATTCTTCATTTTTTTCTTGACTAACTGCAATTATACATTCAAAACTTTGTCGTACATGACAACAATTTATAAGCTTAATACACTGTGCCGCATAATTATGCCAGTGCCAAGATGGCATTTTTGCACCCGCTTAAGATGCAGGTTCGTAAAAATCCTTATATACCAAATGACAGACCATTGTCTAGATAGTATATAACCACTTTTTGTTTTTAGTGTGTCTCATTTGACAGGTGAGATAAATATCTTTAAAAATTAATATCCTGTAGGAAAATAATTCCCACAAGAAAAATAATTTTCCTATAGAAAATATTGAAAATCCTACAGGAGTTTCTTAAAATCCAATAGGAATTATATTTTCTATAGGAGAAAAGGATTTCTTGTGGGAGTTTGATTCAGACAGGTAGTTTCCCTATAGGAAATTAAGATTTCCTAGCGGAATTTAAACTCCTATAGGAAGTTCTATTATTCCGTAAGGAAATTCAAAATATCCTATAGGAAAATTGTTTTTCCTATGGGAAAAATTATTTTCCTGTAGGAATTTTTTTTAAGGTAAATATCTCACCCGACAGGTAAGAAACCTAAGCAACAAGGGCACCGCAAAGCGGAGCAACCCCTCGCGAAATAAAATATTGTGGGGGAAATGTATTATTTAGAATATACAAGTAATTGAAGAGACCAAATATTTATCTTCTTAAACCCTATTTGAATTAAAATACTTCGTTATTCCTATCCCCACGCACTCTCTGGGATGTATCCATTTGGTGGGGTGGGGGTCGTTACATTTACGTGATTATACAATTCCTCCCATAATTAGCGAAAACAAAACACAACACAAATGTTTTAAACTTTAGTAATATAGTTATATTCTCTTTAATCAGTGACATGCATTTTCATAATGAATATGAAACGTAGCTAAAGATCTAGCGATTTGTAGTCTGCCCTATGGAAAAATTTGAAATAAGTATAACATGTAATTTCAACCCCGATTTTTTAAAATAGAGTAACGTATCTACAGCGACTAACTTGAAATAAATTCCCGGTTAATAACTTCTGAATTATAAACTTGTTCTTCTCTTAGTAATTCGGGAAATTTAGCCCGAAATTTTTCTCAGACAGCTGCTTGTTTTGATGAAATTGGGATGAACTTAATCTCCTGCTCGCTTCAATTTTACACTTTGGACATCCTTATAACTCCTCATTTCTAAAGAAAAAGCAACATAAACCCGTTTGTTTCTTTCGTTTCCAAGACCTAAATCCAACAAAATATCGAGTTGTTAATTTGAAATGTTTACTTTTGCGAACAGGAAATGTCTATTGTCGAGTCGCACATAAAATTTCTATTTTAAGTGTTGTAGTTAACGATATTTTAATAAATATTTAACAGAATTACTTGAAAATAAACAGGGTTTGTCCTTTAACCATGATTATAAAGTATACGAAGTTTGATAAACATGCATGCGAGGGTTTTCTTAGAATTTTGCTTAAAAGGCTGAAATGGACACACATACATACACACACACGCACAGCAGCGATGCTATATCCCCTTCGCAACAAGTTGCGAGAGGGGATTTTGTTATCCCCTCTCGCAACTTGGTGGTTATCAACTCTTTAAGCAATGGTCTATCAAATGGCATATTTGAATTTTTCGAACATGCAGCTTAGACGGGTGCAAAAATAAATGCCACCTGTGCACTGGCATAATTATCTGGCACAGTCTTTCAAATGCTTAGATTGACAATGCAATCGGAGGATGGCAAACTAACTATCATTTCTGGTGAAATGTTAACATTTTGGAAACAATTGAAAATACCTAAACTTTATTATAAAACTTCATTAAAGAAAATAGTACTGCTTGGAATATAAATTGTTTTAAAAAAAATGTATTATGACTGTCAACCAATTTATGGAAAGCGATGGCTGAACACATAGAAGTTTGGCAATTCCAGAAGAAACACACACAAATTGTTCCGGTATATCAAATTCATGTATGTTATTAATGGCATTTTTTAAATGATGCTGAAATAGAAATTTTGTTTCGGATAATGCGTGACAAAAATGTACTCATGAAAGATTTTTAATAAATTCGAAAAGAAAAACAAACATTCATTGCCAAAAGTTCCTCAAGTCATAATGTTAGATTTGAAAAGCATGTTATAAAAGATGTTTAAAAATGGCAAACAAAATACAGGGTCTGACAGATATGAATTAAAGAGCTTTACTGCGTGTTGTAACAGAATAGTTCACTTTACACAAAATTGCATTGATTTTAAGAAAGTCTTTAATAAGGTAGTCAGAGAGGTGTTGAGGAAGATGTCAGACCACTGCGGAAAATGAACAATAATCACATCAATCATAAAACATTACAACGAAATGAAATGCCAAGTTAGGCATAGACGATTTGTAAGAGGAGAAAAAGGGTCCATAGAATTTGTAATAACGCATGGTGTCTGCTTCATAACTGAAACAACAACAACGGGAAAGTATGGAATGCCATAGCTGCCTTGTGTTGTTATTTCATGAGAAGATGGTGCTTTATTATAATATTATGCTGTTGTTATTTCATGTGAAGATGGTGCTTTATTATATAAAGATGGTGCTTTCCTATTTTTGAAGACAGAGTCTAACAGCTATTATCTCGAAAATTTCGAGTTTATAGCGAGTTTATAGCTGTTAAACTCAGTCTTAATAAAATAGGAGGAATTCCGAGTGACCACCTTCACATAAAAAAGCACCATAATAAAAAAAACACCATCAAATATCAAAGCACCATCTTTTAAAATAAAGCACCATTTTCACATAATAAAGCACCATCTTCTATGAAATCACCACAGCATAATATAAAAAGCATCATATTCTCTTGAAACAACAACATAAGGCAGCTATGGTGCTCCATGGTAAAGAAAGGAAAAAGAAGTTGAATAATAACTTTATGTACATAGTTTATTAATCTACTGAGTTTCATGCAAAAAAAGGTGAAACAAACATTATAATTTTATACGAATCAGTGAATCTTGAAATTAATCTTAATAACTTGCTCTATCTACAAAGTAAGGGAGTGTGTCTATTTTACATGAGATTTTCATATTTTCTAACATAGAAAGTTTGATAAATTATATATACATAGTTACATGTATGTATATTATTAAATTAATTTTAATCACATTCGACAATAATACAAATGATTTTTGTCAACATAATCGATAATGAAAATGAAATCGATTAAACAAACAAATAAATAAATTTAAAAAAAACCCTACAACAACAACAAAAAAGAACAACAAGAAATTAAAAAAAAAAAAGAAAATAAAAAAATACCCCCCCCCCCAAAAAAACCCCCAAAAAACAAAACAAAAGCAATCAAATCCAAACAACTCTACAAAAAACCCTCTTATATACAATTGTATACTTTAACAGTGCTTTAAATGTGTTTTTGCTTGAAACTTTTGTCAGTGTAAATTGCAACAGGTACTTTTGAGTGGTGAAGAACGTATTGTCTGACGCTTCCCAACACCGTCCGTCTGATGACACCCAAGCCTCTGGTGCCAGTGCCCACTAGGGATGCCTCGACCTCAGAAGCTCTTTTCACAATTTCCTCACCAGCATCACCATATAGAATGTTAAACTCTCCACTTATCTGCCAAAAAATATGAAATGTTTCTCCCAAAAGTCAATTCTTTGTGATAACCAAAATTACAATAATTGTCTAGAATAAAAATGTTCCAGTATTATATTTAAAAGAATTTAACTTGCTTATGTTTGATGCTGTTTCGTTAAATTGGGTAGAGAAATACATCAGCCGACTTCTCGTTTATCGTTTGCGTAATTGATCAGTGACAATTTTTAAAAATAATAATTTAAAAGTCTTTGACTGTGTTTTACAACAAAAAGATTTAGGATAATTATACGACTATATCTTTGAATACTTCTTCATCCGCTGAAAATTGCTTCTACTTAATCCTACAAAAATCTACTTACAATGATTGAAATAGTTTGGAATTAATGTTTTTGCACAACTCATCATTTGAGGCTCTTAAGGTTAACGAACTTTGTTCTTTAGTAAAGTGCGGCCTCGGTCTTCTTTCTAATGACCGAAATACTTAAGCTACATTAAAGTTTTGTAATTCAAAGAATTCAAAACTATATATAACACATAGAACTCAAAACTATATGTTATAGTTTTGATTTTTTTTTTAGATTACAAAACTTTGATTCAACACATTCTATGTTGTTTTTTTAAAAGTTTTCCATTTCAGCAGAAAGCGTCTTGGCTTTATCTTCTTTCTCATTATGAACCAATACAAAGAAGTGTTGATCTCCGGGTACTACAGGTTCTAAAGTGTTGTTTAAATAAATAAACCAAAATGAATTACCTTGTAACAATTCATGCAAATAAATATACAGAGCAGATAATGAAAAGATTTGTAAATAAGTTTTGTATACTGTATTTTGATCCATGCCAAAACAGAAAAAATAAAAACAGTCAATTGAAGGACTTGAACTCTGGTACATGACCACATATAGTTATATTTGATATAGTTTCTGTATAGTTTTCGCAGAAATTCATTTCATTCTGTACTAAATATGTGAAATTTTATAAAAAGATACATGTATAGTATTAAAGAGACATAAAAACGATTTGAGTAAAAAAATTCATATTCTATTTTTCAATTTTTAATGTCTAATTAGGTTAATATGGGTATTATTAATGCTTCATCAAAATTTGAAAGTCAAAGATTTGGTTACAAAGCAAGATACAAAGTTCAGAATAGAATTCTTTGTTTTGTAAACAAAGCTCGAGTCTTGTTTCTGATTACATATGTGTTGTTTTTGGTATATGTTCAATTCTTACCAATGAATTCTTACCTCTGTATCTCGCTTGTAACTTGACTTTCAACATTCAAATTTTGGTCAATTATTCAAAATGCACAAGTAAACCATTTCATACATAAAAATGAAAAATAACATTTTCATCTCAAATCGTGTCTACGGTCCCTTAAATTGACTTGATTGTCTGAAAACTTACGATGTTATATTCAATTTTATTCATTTACAATATATGATAAAACAGGGCATGAAGCAGTTATGAACTTTTTAAATATTATCATGCTACAAAACCAACGATGTTAAATATATACGGATTCCTAACCGTCTACTCAACATCGATTTAATTGTGTCAGAGATAGCTGTTTACTTGTCACTGCTCAAATATTTATGCAATTTATTTATAGAGAAGAACTTTAACCCACCTCTGTTTTCAAAACCGTACCGACTGTCGACGACACGACATGTACAATGTACAGTATGTTTTCGTCCGTGTGAAGGTTCTTCAGGTACCCTATGTGAAATACGTCGTGAATTTTGTTTGCACCATTTTGAGAAAATTAACGAGAGCTTTCTTTATTTTAGATTATAGACTTACATTCCAGAGCTTCCTTGGCTATTTGGCTGCCATCATTTGCTAGGAGAACTTTCATTTCAATCGTCTAAGCAGTGATACCTTGAATTGTCATTCGTTTTACACAAGCCTACAATCTTTTTACGCACTGATGTATACTGATTCTTTTCTGCGTAGTGATTTTATATTGCGTTTCACAAATATATGTAAAGTAAAATGACCTAGCCGGGAAAACTTATGAGTCCTCCTCATTATTTTTATCTACTCACGATAATCCTATTAGGTTCAGAAACTGAATAATAATTTTTATTTTTTCAAGAAGTAAATTACGTACTTAGCCTATACAGAACAAATCATAAGTGTTTAGAAACGACCACAATGATGTATGGTATTTGACAAGTCATTTTAGAATGTTTCAATCGAAGGTATTCACATGTAATTATTATGTCCGCAATAATATTATAATCTTTATTTAATATATAGAATAAACAATTAATATGAATAATTTCGACAGAGAAAAAAATATAATTTTTTTCTTTATTTTATTATAAGTATGAAGGTTCATGTAATTTACTGATGTTTGCACACAATAACCGGAACTTTGGAATGATGGATGACGTAATCACTGACACTCCCTAACACAGTCCGCCTGATGGTTCCTAGACCACGACTTCCGGTCAAAACTAAATCAGCCTCAAAGTCGTGGGCTTTTTTGACGATTTGTTCTCCAGGATGACCGAACACTCGAACAGCCTCACCATCAACCTAAAAACAAGAAATCCCTTTAGAAACGATAGGCTAGTGTCTTGAGCATTTCAGAAATGTCAACTTTTTTTATTGTTTTTTAACATTAAGCAACAGAGCGATAAATAATTGTTTCACTAGCCTGGTTTTTGCTGATGAAGTCATTCATTTCATCCATAATTGCTTTAGCTTTATGTTCCTCTTCCTGGTACGCTAGTTGAATTAATTCGGGATCACCTGGTATTATTGACGCTACAAAAGAGGTAATTTGAGCACATTTTATTGCAATTGATTGTCCACAAGTTCTAAAAACTTTATTCGCCCTCTATATATATGTATCAGGTTCAAAAGAGGTACAATTAAATTATTAAAATAATAAATTTTGATTCAGATAGTCAACAAATAGCTTTGATTACAGAAATTACCAATTTCTATGTTATATGTAATTGACTGAAAAATCATTATTGTCTACGCAAACATGTGATAAACAATAATTATTAGCATAAAGGCCGTAACATACGATTCTTTTTTACTTGAAGAGACAATGATGATGATGAATGATGATAAAAGCAGCAAAAATGATATAATTTATATTTCAAAGTATCATAATCAATAGCATTAATATATGATAATGAAAACAAACTGAATTAGAAAGTTAATTCAATTATTATAAATAAGATAAAAGTCATAACATGATCTATTTTGATAAGGGTTTATTTCAATTTCCTCTACTGATTCAACAGGTTTTTTTTAACACGATTGTATTCTAATGCAATCTTGTACTTAAAACAAGTCTTAGATAGTACATAGAGGATTTATCTCATACAAAAATTGCACCAAAAATTTCTAGATTCTAGGACTGATGTTACATTAAGGAAATGATACTTTTTGCTTTTTATAGACTTTCCAAATTTAAGAAATCCAGATTCTGTGACCAAAAAAATCATTAACAAAATGCTGAGGAAAACTTAAAAGTTTTGAACAAGTTTAGTTTGACTAATACACTATTTGGTTTAAAAAGTACGTAAAAATGTCACATAATTAATCCAAATAACAGATTATTTGTAATAGAAGCCAACACGAAACAATGTAAATGTTAGGAAGCTAGCAAACTACAAAATAGAATTGCTGGTAACCAATGAACTTGTGTACTTAAGAATTTGATAAAATTGAACACGATGTTGATTTACATGTATTCTGCGTATCAGCTAGGTGCAGCAAAATTTGATAACCTTTAACTACAGAAGTGATAATGTTACACAAGCAATGGATAAAACCAAAAGATAAAACGAAGATTAAACTTTTCCCCAGATCATCTGTCTTTTAATTATAAGTTACGTCAAATAAGGTTGTTCTCCCAAAAACAGTTATGTTTTAAGTTAAAGAATGAATTGTACTTGCTATTGTAAGCAAAATTATGAAGATGATCTGTAACATGGACCAATATCACTTTGTTGTCCGTCTTGTGTACATTTTTCAGGTACCCTAGAAAAGAAAATAGTAATTCTCTAAACATATTTGAAGAATGTTTACACGATTATTTGTCAATGTTTAAGGTGCAGTATTTATAATTTTACTTTCAAAAATGTGTATGAAGAATGTTCAACTATATAAAAAAAACCTTATATGAAGGATTTTTATTTACAAATTTAATTAAGTATATAAATTATAATTTAAGTTTTAATCATACTTACACTGCAAAGCTTCCTTAGAAAACTTACTCCCGTCGATGGCTATTACAACCTTCATATTTTTAAAAAGAAATTAAAGACGGATCCCCTTACACACTGTGTTGATGAGTATGTTACCTCTTATCTTAGCTGACACGATAAAAACAAGATATAAACTCTGTCCAACAAAATATGTCTCATGATATTTGAATTCATATCTTTGATCATTGTTAATATCAACCATGTGAACAGTGTATAAATGTGCTACATATTAAATGTAAATGTATTAGTCATATGAAGATAATTGTCTCAGAGGATAACTCAAATTTTCAACAAAACTAACCTTGACATAGAGAGAGAGAGTTTTTGCAGTTTTGCAGTATTAAAACTTTCATTTTTCCATTTGTTGCTACTGATTGTATTTTCTATTAATATGTGACACATATCAATAGAAAATACAATGAGTAGCAACAAATGGAAAAATTATTATTATGTGTATTCAAAAAGTCATGTTTAATAACTCAATTCAAATAGATTATCGGGAGGAGTTATTTCTCTTCGTTTTGCCAATGTATATATATATATATATATATATATATATATATATATATATATATATATATATATTATATATATATATATATATATATATATGAATGTAGACTAATTGATTTTGATTAAATATAGAGAATTAATTAATGGTGATCACAAGGAAATATGTTTATTCACATATGCAACTTTCAATATAAGTTAAAAATCTTTAAGAATGTTTGTCTAGCATTTACCCAATTTTGTTGTAAGGTATATTAACCTATGTTCATATATCTTTTGAAAGATCATGATATATATGTACAGGGATCAGGAAATAATCTTTTTATTCTTTTTTTAAATGGTGTATAGGTTTAGTTGTTTTTATGGACCGTCACTCAGATAAAAATGGCAATGACTTCATTGCATATAGGTACTGTATTTCGCTGTTCTTTACGCTGATACTGTAATGATCTGAAGTGAAATTAAGTTTTCTTCACTTGTTAATATAAATATGTTTTGTTATTCAGCAGTCAGGTGAAAAAAGTATGTGTAACTTTGTCGTCCATCATGGGTACGATACATTTATTCCCCCTTGAAAGTGAGAAAAAACGAATCGGACCTGCTAGCGAAGATGTTCTTTGATGCAACAAATGACGTGAAATCAAGGTATCGATAATTGTATGATAATTGAGTTACTGAATGTAAAGTATAGTGCGTGTCAAGAATCGATACATGTATTACTAGAAAGCGCGGATCCAGAAAATTTTTCCAGGGGGGGTCCGAAGGATAATTGTGTTTGCCAGGGGGGGGGGGGGGGTCCGAGGCATATTTTCGGTAATTTTAACATGTAAATTTAATAAATTTTCATTTTCCAGGGGAGGGGGGGGGGGGGGTCGGGACCCCCTCTAGATCCGCGCATGACTAGTTATATGTTTAAAAGTGTGTGAACACAACACAAGAACACTATTTGGTTGATTCTTTACAATTCTCAACACTATTGATTTGTCTTCTTTGGTTGACACCGGTGGAACTATAAACAACTCTTGTTATTATATTATTTATGATGTACCAGCTGTAGCTTTACAAGATCTGAATAAATTCGTGCCCTTTCCCCATAATTTTTACTTGCAATGTATATACTGAATATAAATCGCTATCACAGATGGTGAAAGTCATGGATCGCCTTTATAAGATATAGAAATAAAATCTTTGTACAATGTATTTCTTATTTTTTTTATTTTGCTAGAATTTAATATTTTTTATCATCGCTCCATCTTCAACCTTGCATGGAATAAACAAAGTCTTACAATGTGTAAAAGTATTTTTCAAGAATGGGCCAAAGTGATGAATTTTTGTGCTGTAATTCCTTTAACGTTTTATTCATACATAGAGCAATTCATGGTTTTGATATAGAAAATACTAATCATATTGACATTGTTACACATCATATTTTTAATTCACATGCATCGCAAAGGGACCTAGCTATACGTGGTGTCCCTTGCTGTCTCTTGTTAGTCATGAAGTAAGCTTATCAAATTAGGAACATATTTAACTTCTTTGAAAGTACCAAGTATTTATTTTTAAATTCAGTGTACAGGGTGGAGCAGAAATCAGAGAAATATTTGACCTCAATTTTTAAGGGAGCTTACATTTTGAAAAAAATTATTCTCAACTTCTAGACATTGAGCAGACAAAGTTAGTACTAAGAAAAAGGTACAGTTTATTTCAATATTTGCCCTAGGCCTTAAACTCAAAAGTTGTTAAAATCTCGTTAAAATGAACACATACCATCTTGAATATGTGTGTATATAAAGTACCAAGTTATATACTTTTATCTTGTTTCAAAAATTAATTATGACTTCAACATTTTGGCATATTTCCAAGATTTAGTCATTAAATGATGAAAAATGGCGCATTTTATTGTAGTTTTTTGAAGAGGAAAATGTGTCCGCAGCCAAATTAACATATTTTATGTGATATCACATGTTAAGTTATTATGTGGGTTTCATCGTTGGCGACATCTGCGGACAAAGTTTTCTATTCAAAAATCTACTAAAGAATTGGTATCTTCTGCTCAGTTTTATGAAAATAACGGGAAAATGCACTGTTTATGACGTCACAATAACCCTTGTGAAAAGTCTAATCAGGTAACTATTTATGGATTCTTAGTCTATGGGTATTTTTCTGTAAATAAATGTTGCATTTCCATTTTTTGTGATATTTTTAAAAATCACTATAAAACAGGGCAAAATATGACGGAAACAGTACCTAGATAGAGTGTCCTCTTCTAGACACAAACATGTTGGTTAATTTCTTGATTTTATATTTTTCTTGTACCAAACAAAACAAGCTTTCAAGTTTTTCTGGTTTATTATGTTACCTGAAAATGAAATATGAACTTATAAAATGTACATTTTCAAAGCATTCTGAAATGAGAATATTTTATAGATATGGGTTTGTAAATAAATGTTTTCCAAGAGTAGATAATTTTATTCTGTAAGCTGTAAGCTTTTAACTATATTGCTCAACTATTATATGCATATTTTGTTTTTGTTGTGAATGTTTGAATGTGTGTATGAATGTCTATGTGAAAAAATTATAAATTGCAAATTAAAGGGGAAAAAAGTAAGAATTAATGAATAAGGAATTGTTCGTTGAATATTATGAGGTGATCAAATACGGTCGAAGGTGATCAAATCAAATAACGCCCGAAGGGCATTATGACCGATTTGATCACCCCCAACCGTATTTGATCACCTCATAATATTCAAAGAATGATTCCTTATTATTTATATTTATATGTTTTTCAGCAATTCTACGATTAAATAAATGAAACGTATTGGACTATACATTACAAAATCGATTTGTAGTGTTGTTATAGACAAAGAAACGGGAAAATGTAAATATATGGTGAACAGCCAGATAAGGAACAATGACATGTCATCTATTGCACTGGGTCTAGTGTTAACACAGGGTTCTATTAGCCTGTAGTGACAATGTAATTTAAAGATTTCTTTGTTAAGGAAGAACCTTTACCGAAGTTGGAAAATTCTTGTAGACTACTTTGGCTGGCTGGCTTTTTTTTTAGTCATTTTGTTAACATTCATAATTTTTTAACATGTTATTTGTTAATAAATGAAAAAAATATTATTAGATGACTAAGTATGATACCCTCTCCCTCTATTTCTTATGGAAATAATTGTAATTTACAGCTATATAGAAACTGTCAGGACAGAAATCTACACAATCCAGTTCTAACCAGTTTAATTATCGATCGGTCGAAACCTTCAGCAACCTAAGAAAAATCACAAACTGCACGCAATAACTATGATGATGTCAGACTCAAATTCCCAAAGAAGTTTCTTTATTTAACTTAATGATGTACAATTACAATAACTTTTAATTACTTAATTTTAATTACTTATTACGATCAATTAAATAATTTGTTAAATGAAAGATAAATCCAAACAATAAAATGCTTTCTTTGATTCAGGTGGGTCATGAAGGAAGCGATCATTGCTAACGCGGGTTATGTATTTTTTTTTTTTTGCAATGTCGCTACCTTCGTATCCCGCATGAATCACCAAATAAAGCATTTTATTGTTTAAATAAAACTCAGAAAGGAATTCATTCTTTTAACAAGTACAAAATAAATAGCAAAGTCATATCTAAGCGTAAGGTTACTTATACATTTATAAAACTTTCCTAATTGTTTGTCGGTATATTTTAGTTTCGGAGCAAATAGATAATTTCAAAAAACTGATTTTGTTCATGTTTATTTCTTTGATTTTTTTATAGATAAAATATTTTAACTACTAATTGGATCATGTAAAGGGTTTTTAAAAAATCCATGTAATAGCACCATGGTATCGACGTCTGTAGCAAAGGCGAGCCACATTTTAGAACTTTCATCAAGTGGTGCAAAAAGGAGGCATCCCAACAATTACTGTGTGAATGAACTGTAGGCCAGGGATCAATCCCTTGTGTTTGCTTTGTACAAGGCATTTTTTCATAGGATGTTATCTGTAAACTCGGTGATATGAATAATTAACAGCAGAAACACGTTTCATCAATAACCATCGCAGTAATAGGAAGCAATCGTCCACAGTGTACACGCCTTTAGATACCTAATTGTAACTGTAATCAGGAGAGTGATTCCACCAAGGCTAGCATTTCTTCATGTTGTGGCAGTAAATTTAATTTGTTGATTAAATATTCAAAGGACCAGTGGTCCTTTTCATCCTCCAGTACTCCAGAATTTTCTTTCATTTTTTCCCTCTTTTTTTTTTTGTATATCATGATCGATTAAAATCGATTCTAGAGCAAAACTTTATAATTGAATTGTGCCCAATGTGACCTCCATCTATTATTAAAATGAATGAAATGTTTTATGTTGTAAGAATTTATATCATGTGGACGCCAAATCTATCGGTTATATGCAAGATTATGTTGCCTCCATGTGAAATGTTTTCAGTGTTTTCGTATGATTGTCCTTGGGCACGCACATTGATTTACAATACGTATTAATTTCACTGGGAACAAAATGGTACTGTTAGAAGGCTTCAAGCTTTCACCACTATGGGCATTCGACACTCATCTCTGAAATTTCCACATCTTATGCAATGCTATTTTTCAAAAGCCATATAATGTCTTTCTACAAAATCTTATTATGCAATCCTTCATATAATGTTTGGAAAGACACTTTAAATTTGTTGTAGACGGGGTTGAAACTCGGCTATCATACAAAAAGTACACTTCGCATTTAGAAATGTCAAAAATGTATGTTTAAAGAGTTTTGTAACACTTGCACACATATTTTTGCATGACTCATACTTGTAGAAAGTTGCTTCCTATTCCAATTAATTAATAATATTAATGCACAGATACAGGAGACTGATAAAATATTTAAGTACAAATATATTTTTTCTCTAAAAAATCAACTTTGGTAAATTCGCCTTTGCTCATTTTATCTATAGTTTTATGCTGTTCCCAGGAGTAAAGAATTATTTATCAAAGTTTTACCCAACATCTATAAGCCCAACTAAAAAAAAAAGATAATTGATGTTGTTCCTATATAATAATGGTATCGTGAATTTCTCAATCTGGCGTTTCCTAGATATTCAGACTGGGTTGGCTTCATAGTTATCAGAGTTAAAGTCTCATAAGGACGGAAAACGAACGTCACGAATGAACACACGACACGAATGAACAAGAAATCTTATCAATTATTACAACTTTTCATCTACTCCGCTTAATTGATATTTGTTATTGTTTAGTAAATATTAGACAACTGCGGAATTAACCCTTGTTTTTTCCAAAACTCTCTACAAGTCTATATACATGGTTACATCTAGTTAATATGCTATAATAATATTCCTATAGTGACCTTGACAGAGAACGGCTGTTACAGTGTTTGCAGTTACACGATAAGTATCATACCGTGAATAGATGGCGGCAGTATCTAAATTGTGGTTTGTGATGTAGACTAGAATGGATGCGTTGTAGACTAGAATGGATACATTTATGATAAGTGGCTTCGTGAGTAAATTATTGGTTTTGTATATTTTTAACATATCTAATTGTGTACTCAAAAATTAAATATCATGATTGAACCAGATTAGTTAATATCTGAAAAGAAGCTGAAAATGTCGAGTTGTTAACACGTTGTGAACGATTGACAGCACACGAAAACAGATATCAATTTATTATAGGTCGTCTGAATGACTCTTGGAACCAACAAAAAGTAGGTCAAAGTTTTTGAAAAGTTTATTAATTTATCTAAAATACAAAACATTATATTGTTGAATATACAAAATATATATCGCAAAATTTATTTTGCGAATTTATATAAGTTTTTAAAGCAAAAAGGAAATATTTGCATAATATATTACATGTACTTGAACAATCGGTAATACAACATCAAAGAATCAGAATTGCATTAAGCAAATGCCGGGTATTTTTCTCCCCAAGTTTGTAATTTATGCATGCATATGAAACTTGAACTGAACTAATCAAACCTAGAGCTAAAGCTTTTGGTCTGACAACAAACATACAAAGACCGTAAAAAAAGCAAACATACAAAGACCATAACAACTGACTAATTTCACAGATCTACAGTTCTATTTTCACGTTGAAATAACTACATTATGCTTCAAAAGATTGTGGAATGGTTATACGAATTAAAATAACTAGAATATCCCAGGCATATCCTTCAAAATGCAGGAGGTTAAAAAGAAAATATATTGTTAACATTAAGAAATAAACTCCTTTATCATTAATTATTATTTTGCCTTATTGGTCAGTCGGTACTGTTCCATCATCTTGCAGAGCTGGTTTAGTTCTTAGTTGCGTAGGAAGGATGAACCTAGCTCCTATAAATGAGAACAGGCACATGGGAATGATGCATCACATAATCACTAACGCTTCCTAAAATAGTCCGTCTAATTTTCCCGTGACCCCTTGTTCCTGTCACTATGTAGGCAGCGTTGAATTCATCTGCTAGCTTGATTAAAGTAGGTCCTGGATCCCCCTTCGTAATGATGACTTGTCCCTCTATCTATAAAATGCATAAACGAACTACGTTTACTTATAAAAACGTAAACAAGTGGTGCTTGAGATTGTTTCTTCATAATTCAAGTCGCTTATAGAACTATGTGATATACTACGATGTAGACTAAGTGGTACTGGGTACATGTTATTGTATAATTATAGTCTTCAAATGATTAAAGGGAGTGCTTGAGATGTATGGGGAATGGGAATAAAGCCATTTTCATAAGAGCTTGGACTTTGGGTAGTTGTGTCAAACAGCAAAGTGACGTAGGCCTCTCTATTTCATTGCTAGCCACTTAGCCATGGCTCTTTGAAATCATCAAGATTTGTCTGGCTTTTAAGCGAAGACTACGCAATCTGTGTATATTTCACTTGAAACCAGCGTCAGATTTAACCTGTTTTGATGCGTTGTTTTGAAATAAATACGTCATACCGAAAGTCCAAGGTCTTGTTAAAATGGCTCTAATTGAGTTTGTATGGCTACAGCCAGGTAAAACCTATGGAATATTGACTCCTTACGCCGGTTTCTACAAGATATCCCTCCAGCTTTTTCTCCATTTCCTTAGCTTTCCTTTCCTCTTCATGAATGGCATGCTCAACTAATTTAGGATCAGCCGACATCCAGGCAGCTGAAATCATATGATTAATTAATTGAAGCCATCGTTTGGATGATTTCTTATAAAGGATAGTTTCATCAAGATCAAAGATAATGCGTTTCTTGGGGGGCTTAATGGACCTGTCGAACAGGAAGATTAACATTCTTCTTTTCCGTAACGTCCTTTTTTAATGCGAAATACATTGTACATCTCTGTCAGCCCTTAGTTTTGTAATTTTTTTTTATATTGGTAAGCCCTGTAGCTTGGTCTCGGTTTCAATAATCTCTTGATGTTGACAAAAAAACTCATATTGCTGAAGTAGTGTTAAAACGATACACAAGTATCAGGGTAAATCCATATCCTGCTTGGTTAAAAAAAATCTATATGAAATCTAATACGGTGCATTCTCATAATACACCAGTAGACGAGGTCTCGTAAATTTGTAGTTTTTATAGTAATTTTCTAGTAGAGTTGAACAGTACATGTATAGTATGACAAGTCTTCAAAACAGTTTTCATTTGATGCAGAAAGAGTGGTGGTGTATGATTTATCTAGGGATTGGTATAGGATTTCGAGTAAAGGTTTCCAATTGGAAATGAGGATACTAGTAATTGAAAAATAAAATGGGAGGGATATTAAAAACCTACCAGACCAATAGTTTTCCATTTCAATGGATGCAATTCAGGTTACAAGAGAAAGGCATCGGCAATGCCCGTCGTTTCAGTCCTAACATCCAAATAATTAATCTAACGACGAGATAATTGTTATGCTTTGCCTAAACTTGATGACAAAAACGGAAACAAGGCTCAGTTAAGGAACACTGGAAATCGATCTCTGGCTATTAACTCAACTGGTCGATAAATATCACAAATGATTTTTTTTATTTATTCACTGTAAATTGCTTGTGAAGTGTACGTTTGATCAAGATTTTTTTTTTAATCATCTACTGTCATTTATTACTTAGCTAGCCATGTTCGTTTTGAGGACACTGAAAAACATGAAGATAGTGTTCCAATATAGTATTAGGTTTGTTGCTGGCTGTCCTCAGACGTTTGTCGGGTTGTCGCATTAATTTCTGAATTCAGTATTAAACCTTATAAGTGTTTCGTTTCGTCGAGGACCAAACCCATTTGATTATCAATATATACAAGAAAGAATTTAATAAAAATGCAATGAAAAGCCCATGCTGCAGTCTAAATTTTGCCAATCGCCGTCTATAGAAATTTAGACGCGTTTGTCGTAATTTTTGTCCGAGGTAAAATAAAATAAAATTTTTGATAAAAATATTTTCAGAACTTCTGAGGGAACATTGTCTCGTTCGGTCTAAATTTGTTGATCCGCATATTCAACTTCGTTTGTGTCCATTTTTATCGCTGCATACTTATACATCTATCCCGCTATTTTGAACTCGTTGAGCAATGAAGTTCCCTATCTCAATCTCAGTTGTCTTTTGTATGACTTGTATTATCGCACAATTAATGTCTTGGTGTAAATGTTTGTACCGCTGATAATGCAATCAGGGTGACTTACATTATCTGTAACTTACATCCATGAGTTCACGTTAAATTAATCAAAGTGAATTGTGTAAGAGACTAAAATCTGCGAGTGAGCGATATAGCGATCAGGGTGATTTGTATACGTGACTTAAATCCATCAATTAATTACAGCGATCAAGGTGAATTGTTTTCATGACTTAAAACCGTGAGTTGATTATTCTATTAGCAGGGTGAATTGCGTACATATATATGACATAAATCTGTGAGTAAATGATATAGCGATCAGGGTGACTTGTGTACGTGACTTGCATTCGTAAGTTAATGATACCACGATCAGGGTTACTTATACACGCGACTTATGAGTTAATTGTCTAGCAATCAGGATGAATTGTGCACGTGAATTACATCTAAGAGTTAATGACATAGCGATCATTGTGTCTTGTGTATGTGACTTCATCAATGAGTTTACTGTCTAGCGATCAGCGTGACTTGTGCACGTGACTTGCATCCATGTTTTTATGATTTACATGTAGCAACCAGGGTCTTGGATGCGTGACTAACATCAATGCTATATATATGTACCAATCAGGGTGACTCGTGTACGTGAATAACTTACATGAGTTGATGATATAACGATCAGTTTGATTTGTGCACATGAATAACATCCATGTTTAAATCAGTCATGGTCTTGTATACGTGACTTACATCCATGTGATATACATGAAGCAGTCAGGGTGACTTGTGTATGTGACTTACATCCGTGAGTTAGACTGTGACTGTGATCTGCAATGTTCACAAGGAGGGCGTGGTCTTCGTCTGCCCGATGGACATGTGTCATGTACCCTGTAAAAAGATGATAGCGTTTTACTCCCCGAAAGAAGTACAATCTACTATAATATACTAATAGTCTCCTACCACTGACACTATGACTGAGTTGGAGGTCAGATTTTGTGGATTTTCACGGGAACCGATTATTCACTAAATTACTTTAATCAGCAAATTGTCAATTATAGAAAAGTATGTTTCCAAACCTGTGTATTAAGGACATTTCACTAAAATATGACCCCATATTTTTTCTTATTTTAGTGTATTTATGCCATTTGCAATATTTAGCAAACTTCCTCTCATCTTTCTCTCCTTCTAAAAATCAGGCAAATTAATATGATATAAAACAGAGCCAGGTCAATTTAGGTCGGTAACGCGGTTATGCTGTTTTATGGTACATTGCAAGATATTTTACGCTTATAGTTTTCTTTTTAAATTTTAGACCAGCAATCACATGGTCACCGTTTTGTCCCGCTATTTAGCGTAGTGTGACTATATTGATTGGGTGCAGCTGGCTCAACTACTTAATTGCAATTATACCAGACCCTTGCCATTACAGATTGATGGTTTCCAAAGGGTTTATTTTACAGATGAAACAACATCTCTCACAAACTACAAACAACTGTTTCATTAAAAGATGATGGGAGAGGAACAGATGAAGCCCTAGAAGTAGAATACAAATCAAAAATATCTGATATTTAATGCTCCTTGGACTTCATGTAAAACATGCATATTCAGTGCAGATTTCATTATTTCATTGATTTTTTCATAAGATTTAACAGCATGCATGATTCTTAAAACGTCTTTTCCCGTGCAATTAGTCTTACGTGGTTTTGCAAATGCACAATGATTGTCTTCGTTTTGGAATGGTTCTCAATGTATATTTCACTGGATTTGACAGTTCCTTTAGCTGGCTTGATTTATATCGCAGTAATAAAAAGATAAATCCTTAACGTCCGATTAACAAGAAAAGTCATATACTTGAATATCGGTCATGATGCGCAGCTATATAATAAGCCTACATTAGCGCGCGTGTTTGATATCGTAAACCTAAAATTATGCACATTTTTAACTTAACGTGCGATAATGCAATAAATCTTATCTGTGGCATACAACATACCAAGGGCTTGTTGGAGTAAAACACTTGATTGATTTGACTATTAATTGATCAAAAAGAATTTTTAATAGCCCATTCTCTTCCACAACTCCTTCTAATCTATTAGATTTTAAATTCTCTCTCTCTCTCTCTCTCTCTCTCTCTCTCTCTCTCTCTCTCTCTCTCTCTCTCTCTCTCTCTCTCTCTCTCTCTCTCTCCCTCTCTCTCTCTCTCTCTCTCTCTCTCTCATTATCTCCTTGACAAGATACTTTATTCAAGTAACTTAAAAGCCATGAAAACATTGAAAATAAAAAAGTGTTCTAACCATATGCATCGACACTGGCTTATTAAAAAGGTTAGTTAAATATAGTAATGCGTTGTTGTAAAACTCCCAATTTCAACTATCATAATTATGAATTATAAGTACGTAGAGTTTGTTATTTGTGTGGACCAGTTGTCCTTTTGTATTTCAAATGATTTGTATGAAAACCTTTTAAATAAATTTTCCCCTTATGATTTTAACGTTAGTATATGTTAGTATTCAAAATGCGCTGTATTCGCAAGGCAGTGTTAACATGGAATAGTGCTTGCAAAAAAACCCCAAACAAGGTTATAATATGAAAAACATGTGTCAGTTGATTACACAACTGTAACGATTGCTGCGTTTGACCTTAAAAAAAAGTTCTTTGCTTTCACAAATTCTTATTTAATTTCCTTTCGAACAAATCTACACATTCCCACGGAACAGTGCAATATTTATCATAGAAGAGGAATTTTTCGCAAGACTCGAAATTAAGCGAGCGATTCAGTCCGTAGTAAGCTAGTTTCAATAATTCTCTAATATTTTATGCAGTAATTCGCGATATTCAAATTCAGTGGTCTCAAGAACCTCTCCAATAATGCCAAATCTGTATTTTCGAGAACAATACTGTCCAAGAATATCGTGTAATAAGACCATGTAAGTATTCCGGCAGCCTTAATAACGTGAATTATTAACGGGGAAATACAAGAATGGTCAAATCTTACGTACGAGTGAACTCTATATAGTTTAAAAGATGTGAAAATAATATATAGCGAATATCACTCCGTATATTGTAGGTTTTTATTACCCTGGTCCATCCATTTTTTTTAATTTTCACTGGATGTGTGTAACTACAATATTTACCGTATCCATGGTAACTGAAATTTGTTCTATCACCCACCCAGTTAATACAAAATTTACAATAAGACAGCAGTAACCTAAGGAATCAAATTCTGAAGCAATAATGAGTAAAAACTTTCTTCTTTATATAAATGAACACACTTTCGAATATTGTTTTAAACCCATTCTCAAGTTTTCATCTAGAACACATTAACCAAATCAGCTTTGACATTTTGAAAAACGATCTAATTAATGATCTCAATGTGGGTTTTGAAGTCTAATTATATCGCTTAGGCCATCATATTTGATGCTGATTTCACTGTGGTGTTATTGATGAAAAACAATCAACAGAAATATCAAATCCAGCACTATTTATATAGTACATTACATTAAAATACAGGAAATATATTATGCTTTTTTCTCCTTCTATTGCTCGAGGGACTCGTAAAATATCGATTTTCAAACCTTGCTGTTTCTACAACACCGATATAAGCAACGTAATCTTGTTTCTTGGCCAGAATATGTTATAATATCGCTTATCTAGAAAAAATAAGCCAATTTCTGAATTGATTTATGAGAAAAAATTACAAAATATCTTTAACGATCAGACTCTTCGAAATTTTCACTCTTTTTAAATATTAATTTTTCACGGTATTGGGCTGTATGTAGTTCTACATGTATAGATGCATGAAAAATCGTAAGAAAAAACAATGTTATAAAAAAATTCATCGTGATCTGTTAGATAAAACAATGTTTTAAAAAATTCATCGTTATCGAAATGAGGTATATATAGATTATTCTCAATGGCATTAAAAACATGTGATCAATAAAAATTCATCAATTGTATATTAGTATACAACTCGATCTCACGATGCAAAGAATTAAAAGTGCTCATCAATTATAGTTAACACAAAAAACAAATCGCTTTGATTAGATTTTATAGATTCATCGGTAGAGAATCGCTTTGAAGTCCAAAAGAGAAAATTAAAAAAAGTTCGAAATGAATTTAATTTCACACAATCTGTGCGTGCTATTGGGACAATATACATATAATAAAATGAAGAGAGTCTGCCTAGATTTTCTGTAGGCTACCAATCCTTTCGGGATGTGTATAAGACTATATTCTGGAATTTTCAATCAGTTTCATTTCGCAAGCTGACATTTTTATTGGCTTAGACAGACAGGGATTGAATTCTGAAGACGACTGAATAGATGGAGACGCACGTTAAGTTTTAATTAAAATGTTTATCAATTCTACTGAAAACTAACAGCTTATACTTAGAACAATTTGAATAATTTCGTCGATCATTACATAAAGTGAATTAATAAGTTCATTACATAAAGTGCATAAATCAGTTCATAAATAGTCTTTTTATACACGGTCTATTTACATTCAGTCAGAGCTATTAGATAAAGGAACATCACCGTTTCTTCGTTTTGAAAGTTTGTCATTAAAAGAATTCGATTTCAAATTCAAATATAATGAATCTCAGAGATCTTCGCCATTTAAAATACTCTTTATGCTATATATACATTTTTTGTAACTTCATGAATAAGACATGCATAATTTAAATATTCGTTGGACAAACAAGTTAACATAACTGAGAATTAGGCCAGTTGATTTCTAATCTGTATGCTGAAAGCGTCTTCTACAGTATGTTGTTTGTTTTTAAAGTTGCACCCAGTGCAAAAATATTTAGGTCGCATCGATTTGGTAAACATTCACTATATCTAGTTTACGGAAAAAAAGTTGGGCATTTATAGCTTTAAATCATCCAGAGTAGGCCATTAAAGTTATGTGGAATCGCTAATTGTAACCGTTTCAGTTCTATGCACATTCGAAAAATGGCAAAGGTCTACCTAAAACCCGCAAACAATATGCTTAGAAAATCATACACAGCAATCCTTTTATCAAAAACACATGCATTTACGCAGTCAAAGTTGCATAAAGTAATGTTACATACATACCACCTTACAATATATATAAATGGGGGATATATTTGATAAGAAATCAGTCAGAGAGTTACCGTACAATTGAATGCTCCTTCCGCATAGTCGCTCCCGTCCATGGCGATAAGGACATTCCTCCTCTCTCCTATGTTCGGCCCGATGTTAGCCATCACACACTCAGATTCCGAGCTCATCTGAGAACTTTCATTGATACCTCCTCCGCGCCTCTGTTGTTGTACGATGTTGTTGTAAAACTCTGTACTACCTTACAAGTATGTGGGCATAGTGTAAACCGTGGCTACGCCTTCCGCGTTCTTTCGATTCGTGTGGCGTGATCGACCAGGTTGATTCCGGGGTATTTTAAAATGTCGCTCAATCTTACTAATATCCGGCTAATTTAGCACTATCTTTTTATTTTTGAGTTTGGTTGTGTTTAAAAGCCGGTTTGTAAAAGGGAAAAATGAGTGTGATCTATGTACTGCAAAACTTTTCAAGTTGTTCAATATTTATATTCATATAATTATGAGGTGTCCAAATATACGGTCGGGCGGGATCAAATCTTTAAAAAGTCCTTCGGGCTTTATTGAATTTGACCCCCCCCCCCCCCCCGAAAGTATTTGATCACCTCATAATACACAAAGAATAATACCTGTTTTGGTGTGGGTTTTGTTTTCTGGGTTTTTTTTTGGGGGGGGGGGGGGTCCGAGACCAATTTTCAATAAGAAATTATGTTCTATTATATTCTATATATTGGATCATGTTTTATTTTTACTTTCAATCAAAATCTAAGACTAATACATGTATATATGTATACTTATTTTGTACTTCATCAAAAAAGGTATGAAAAATGAAATGGATTTTTTAAAAAGGGTATTCAGTTGCTTATTTAACTAATTTTCATTGTACAGCGAATGCTTCTTATAAATCAATTTGATTATACAATGTAAGATAATACGATGGAATTCCATAGATAAGATATTAAGTAATTGAATCTTCTGCACAAAAAAAATGACAGTTGCCGCTCATAAGACGTGACATTAATGTAATTCCAAACTGTGTAGAATTTTTTTACGACGGTCTATACATCAGACTGATCCAACAAAGAATTCTTGGCGAAGACCTAATTCAGTTATTGACTCTATAGGGAGGAAGACAATTGGTATAGCACTGGAGGGTAACATCATGTATATTATATCAATGACAGTCGCCGAACTCGGTATCTGTAGGCTGGTCTATGACCAGGCAACAAACAATACACTATCTTACCAAACTCATCATACACATGTATTCTGGGTTCCAAACAGTGGAATGTTTGCTATGTTTTTAATTTGTTATAAATTCGTCTTTTCTTACCATCCCCACCCCCCTTCCTGAAAAAAAAATGAATTGTAATCCACCCCACCCCTACACCTTCACAAATTAAATTCAGCAATTTAAGTTTTGACCTGCCCCGTTCGCTTATCAATCGAAATATATTTCATGATCATAAATGTTGTGTCGGAACTTGTTAATTAAATCCGTCTTTCTCAAAAGAGCAACTACATCATCAAATAGTCTTGTGTCTTATCAAATCTCACTATCTCGCTTTGTGAGTTATAATTTGGTTGTCGCGGCCTTCCTTAATAGGGGTAAATTAAAAAATTGCAAATTTGTGATATGTTTTAATTCCCCTTGATATAAACAAGATACTGTGGAATCATTAGAATTCGTGGTGGCTCAGTTTTCGTGGTATTCGTGTGTAGACCTCCCCCACGGATTTACATCCTCGACTAAAACAAATTTTAAAAGAGTGACATGTAGTTTTCTTACTGAAACTGAAAACAGACGCACCCACGAAATTATATCACGACGAATAAATAAAATACCCGCAATCAACGAAAATTCGCCTCACGATTTTAAATGATTCCGCAACACCTCATAAATTGTGAGTTCGAGTGTCCATATACATGTCATGAAAGTACTCATCTTACAATGATGATGCGGCAGGGGTTGTAAGAGGGGCTTAAATAAACTGCTCCGCCTACTAAATTGTTTGATGTGGGTCACGCAAATTCATAAGTATTTCATTTTCACGTGATCATATGGATAAATAATGATATATATTTACTACAGGCACATGACGTTATATATTACATATATTCATCTTCTACACGTGTATTATTAGGTAGACGGTATATATTTTTTATTATGAGAAAAATGTATAACGTAAGGTGCCCGTGGCTGTGATATTTACAAATATTAATCATGTATACGCACCCGTGTGGAACGCTCACATGTACATGTATTTGGGCTTTGATCTGGCAAAATAACAAGAAACTGTGGATCATATTCATGGAAAATTTTTCAGTTATACCATTGAATCCGTCGTGCTATTTATTTCTCCGAGGAGAGATTAGTGTAAATGTCAGACAGATCATCATATCTGTAAACGTCGATATAATCACGCCCCCCGTCATTTCCAAGCATACAATACAAGGTTTAGCGTCTGTTAATCTTACAGTCTTATCTAAAAGTCTAGTATACTGCAAGAAATATACGACCAATTCCAGCAATTTACGTGCTTATAAACGAGATGCACTTTTGCGAAAGGAAAAGCATATAATATTTCATTAAGCTTTTTAATTGTTTAATCTGTTTCAATTTGTTAACATGTACTGAAAGTCAAGCACTCTATGGTATATTTACTAGGTTCAAGAGTGAACGGTTAATTGATTCGTATGTATTAGATTTAAGTGGGAAAATCGGAGGTATACATGTAATAAGATTTTGTAACAGCTGGTACATCAAATAGCTTCATCGACGTATACTTACTTTGTATACTCATAAACTTATTCAGCATCATTGCAGCTTATCATTTTCAAACGATGAAAATATTTTTTTTTAATGTTTGATAAGATTCAACTGATTTCGTGCTATGCATTACCATACCCCCTCCCCCCCCCCCCAAAAAAAAAATTAAAACAAAACCCAACAAAATGACATACGCTTATTATATTCAACGATAGAAACATTATGTATACATGTAATTACATACAATTATATATATCCTTGAAACCACAACTGTTTACCATGCAAAATGTAATTTAATTGTCTTGTAAATTTCATTGGTCGGTATATAGCTTGTTATAATAATAAATTATCATTTGTAAAGGGAGAGGGTGACCAAAATTACAGAACTATAATTGCTAGTACAATAAATAAATAAATATTCAACTCAAATGATTAAGTTATGGTTTAAATTATTGCAGTCTGAAAATTGTATTTTAAGAGCTGTCTATGACTGGTCATATTGTATATGTGAAAACGAAAAGCAAAATTATCGAAGCTGGGGAAAATTTATTAAGGACCAATTTAATGATTTGCGAATTGGCTACATGTGGAACGACCAAAGTAATTAAAACAGTCGTATTTGTCTGCCAATCATATACGGAAAGGACTTAATGACAACTTAATTCAAAAACAAAAAATGTTAAAATAATTCTATATAGCGATACCTATGAATCCAAAACTTCTACGGGAAACCACGCATGCGCAGCTCAACGGCGGTGTTGGCTAGGAGCTACCTAGTGGTAGGGCGTACAGTATACTGGCAATTCAAGGACGTGTAGTTAACCCCAAGGATTTCACAACAAAGAAAAATGCACGTGTCGCCTCATTGACATGCATTTCTTATTAATGAACGCGCACAGGTGCGACTAGGCCATGTAAAATTTATACAAGACGTATACATATGTTTTGCAGATTCAAAAGTAGTGATAAACAATTATCGATAAATATTACTTCTGTCTGTTCAGAAGTTTAATTTCATCATTCAAATTCCTATGGTTTTCTGATCCTCAGCTCGATAAACGTCAAAGTGCTGTTATCGTCCCAAAGGCGTTGTCTATTCTTCATACTTTGGTTTGAAAACAGAAAAAAAAATTAGTATTGTAACCTTGCGTTTCAGAAACTTATATTTCATTTTTTTTTCCCCAGAAAATTAAGTATTGGAAATACATGATGATGATAAAGTATAAATTTGCCGTAGATTTGTGGAAAAGTGTTTCATGTTCGCTGACTCGCTGCAATGTCACTGAAACGATGTCATAATACATGTAACTTTGGCTATATGTTTATAACATACACTTCGTCCCAATCTTTCCTATTAATTAAACAAACAAAATCCGGATATAAGAATTATGAAACGTAACTGAGAATCGGACGGACATCGTTCATCATATTATTTAATTCAGTTAGGGTATTTTCCGAGAATGGTTGATATGGAACAATTAAAGTTAAAAATTTATAAAAAATGAAATTGTAAAGAATCAGCTGATGACGCAATAATACATTCAATCAAGTACACTCAAATTCAATTCAATTATTTTTCAGCTACTATTTTCATTGGAATTTCATTTCAACAGCATATTTACAATATATTCGATTCTCAGTTGATTCCTTTTAGGTCTTATTAGCCTATAACTTAAAGGATAATGAAAGGAGCATTAAAATAACTAAAAAATATATAACACAATTTGTTACATAAACACAGCTGAAGAACACCCATCAAACATCTACAGCACCGGCTTACTTAAGTTAAACTCGGGAGGGTCAATGCATAAACCTATCAGTCTATTTCAAAGGGAATTGTAAACATTTGAGTACTTGATTGAAGAACTCTTAATGCAGAAAGAAACCAGGCAGCAAAGTAACGAAAATAAAATGCTCTTCTAAATTGAATGTTTAAAGTTGGTTGCTCCCCTGCTCATGTTTTTATTCACTGAAATAGCTCCCCTGGGCTCGCACTCATCAAATCGTAAATAAACAGAACTTTTGCGTGCACTTTTTACGAAACTGCAAGCAAATGTAAATTCAACAGCTGCAGACGAGAGATTTTTTGTTCTCTCTCTCCCTCTCTCTCTCTACAAGCAAGTTTTGTTGGTTTATTAGTAATAATAATTCAATATACAAAATGTGCGGTCTGCAGAGATAAAAATCAGCCACTGTACAAACAGTAACCACCATGCACTGCTTGTATAGTGGTGGTCAGGGACAAAACAGGACTGCCTGTTGTTCCCACATAACTTAATACAGAATCGTCAGAACAATCGTTTTAATCTCCGCGTATCATACATAATCCCAAGATGTACATTTGTTTAACAAAATGGAATCAATACGTGATGAGGTTGAATGCTTTGAGAATTCTAAGCTAAAATGCTAAAGGGACCGCGTAATTTGATGAACCACACCAGCCTCCCTCAACCTCCCGGGAATTTAGCTCTTAATGAAGCTTCGAGATTAAAAGGTATTGAAATGATGTCATTTTTATTCTCGCTGACAGCACTATTTTGTTCAAAGAAAAATCATGATTATTTTACTTTGATTTGAATACATATATATACTCATGCAAACTAAAAATAACCTTGCCCGTGTATTGTAAGCCATGGTGGTACTAGCGAGATTCTGCAATGTGAACGATAATTAACTAGTCGGTAAGTATGGCATGATTGATCAAATGAAAACTTCTCCCCTAAAACAAGCTTTTCTGATGACCTGAATAAAATTCGTGAATCGACAATACACTGCATGCTAATGAACATTATAACTGTACTAGTTCCATTCTAATACAGGCAAAAATCTCTGTTCCAGTAGGAATATTGAATATAAAAATCTATGCAACTAGTTTGCCTGACAAATTCAATTCATCTCTCTTGATTGGTCTTTTCTGGATTTCTAAAGGTACAAAATTGATGGCGCCTTGAAAACCCGATGAGCTGCTGCATGCAAAGTAATTTTGACAGATAATGGAGTTTTGGCACAAAAGGATAGCAAAAAGTCCCCCCCCCACCATCCTTATCCTCCAAACGCTTGCTCTCGTGTTGTTAAATAGGGTTCAACTTGGTTAACACAGCATCTCTAGTCGCACAAATAACTTATAAATCAAAGCAAATGATCCAATAGTTAGGCAAAACAGCTTCACTATATAACATTACAATGAAAGATAGATCTAAAATTTAGATTGATTTAGCATAAATAGAAGAAACGGAAACTATAAAAAGAATATTTTTAATAAATGTGTAAACAACAGTAAAAAAAGACACATACAAATGTACATTGTACATGTAATTAAAGGTACTCATGAGTCATCTTTTGAGTTTTAAGTAGTAAACTGTACAAAAAAAATGGGTAATGGTGTTGACAAGGATTAGGAGCTTCATTTCTTTCATTTGTTCTCTACTTACATATATCTCAAAATACTGAAGGAAACTGAATGTCTCTCTTTTCTTCAAAAATGTAATACAATAAATGTAGCTGTAGTTTGTTAAAATGCCACAGTTAAATTGTACTCTTATATGCATATACATTGCATATTTAGACAACAAATATGATATACATGTACATGTAGTCTCTTTGCTGCCTATGATTCAGTGACCGACTGAATACCTCATCAATGCCCAACATGGATATTTCCTTGATATTTTGTCTAAAACAAAACAGGGAATCATTGCCTATGACTTCTTATACTTGCATGCATTCATGAGAAAACTTTAAATCTCCTAAAGAGTTTCTTAAACACATTAAGCAAAGTCACAACTTTCAAGGCAGACAAGCCATGATGGCATTCACATCCAGTTGGAAGTTTAGCCAGGTTTCTGACCCCAGCCCATCAGGGTCTGTGATTTTTTTGTACTTTCTTGGCCTCTGTTTAACATCTTGGCTCATGTTTCCTGACATGGGGGATTTCGTTGAGTTGTTGTTGTTGTAATTTGACAGTCTAGGTCCCTGCATGTAACCACCTATAACAATAAGTAAAGATATACATTTTTAACGTACCACACACAGATTGGAAACTAAAGAGAAGCAATGCCAAAAGCCAGATTCTGAAGTGCGGCCTTGCAAGATTTTTGATATTTTCTGATGCTGATTGACATCTCAAGTACTGAGTGTCAGTTTTTATGTGTAGTATTATGTATATATCAGTTTTATTTTTTTATTTTTACAATACACATACCTGGACTATTAAACGGATTTCCCAGGTTCCTCTTGGGCTGACCAGTGACCTGGTTTGGACCCCAGGTATTCTGAAGTAAATTGGGCTGGGCACCTGTGACAGTTCCATCTCGATTCTTTGTAAAATAAATCATAAACAGCTACATGTGTCTATAAGTTTATCTAGCATAAACTTTCAAATCAAATTTAACATGAATTTTAAAAACGCCTATTCATTATGTTTGAAACTAACTATTTTTAGCAAAACTCTTTCTTCCGCACGAAATTAGACAACAATTAAACACTGCACTGTTGAATATATTACAAGTATCCAATGTTTAACTCCTGCTCTTTTTGTTTAACAACATGATTCCGCTGATAGATTTTGCAAATTAGAAAAGCATAACTTTTAATATAGCTCTACTTTCAGGAGGTGTTTAGTTAAAAATTGTCAAACATTTTTTCTTCTAATTCAATAATTTAGAAAAAAAAGGCTATAATTGACTTTGCAAGGTTTCAACTACATGTAAGTGCAAGAACTACTCACTCTCTTAAAAACACTTGAGACTACATCTAAACTGTAAAAAATTCCACCTATTTAAAGAAAAAATAATTAATGTTTTATTGAAATTACTTACCAAAATAGAATAATGCTGCTTCTTGTTGGGTTTGGGGGATTTGTTCTCTATCCCTCTGACTTTTCCAGCCTCCTTTCTTGGAGAGTCAGATCTTTGTTTCTTCTCTTTATGCTGCATGTACTCCTGGAATTCATTGTGGTTCTGCTGGGCAAAATACTGCTGGACTTTCTGCTTCTGTTTCTCCCTCTGAGTGGCCCTGCCCTCGTTGAACTGCCTGTTATTGCTCTCTGCCTGGTCTCTTGCTTTCATCTGTTTTTGCCCTGACAAGTTTCCTCCCTTGATATCATACTCAGCATCTAGAAGATAGGTCTGTCCTAACTTCTTAGAAATCCATTTTCTAAGAGGTCTACAAGTAACAAAATCCTACCAGTTATAACCATGTTGAACATTTAATGTTCCAGACTTTGTCATGTATATTTACTTTATATTTATCTCTATGCAGATTCACAGGGGCCAAGTCTGTTTGACATTAATATCAATGTAACTGCATGTATAAATAAAGATGGTTACATTGAAATTCATGTCAAAACAGGCTGATTACATTGAAATTAATATAAAAAAAGGACATGGCCTCTGTGTGCAGAATTATGAATCCAGCAACCTGTGTCCATGTTTTCAAATGTAAGTTTAGAGCAAAGTTTTCTCTTTAAAATCTAAAGTACAACTAAAAACATGACTTACTTCTGTCAATTAGAAGTATACAGGTCATAGATTATTATTACATTCATCAAAGAATTAAAACACTAAGAATTTGAGCTCATTTTCCAAGACCATGGACTTTCAGTATAATGTCACTTTCTAATTCACCTGCAATCACAGCAACCTGAAATTTATGCTGGCCTCAAGTGAAATGTAGTGATTATTGCGGAATCATAAAAAAAATTATAAGGATCAATTTTTAGGTTCATTGGGATGTAATTTCTTAGATTCTCTAGTATAACTATATAATAAATAAATTAATGCTTCATAATTTGTTGAAGATGTTAATTTGTTGGTAAAGGGTATGCACAAATCCACAAAAAAAAATAAAGCCCCTAGAATCCTAATGATGATGAAATACCGGTAGACGAGCTAAAGTCAAATATTTATTAAAATTCCTTTATCCGAAATCTGATTTGACATTAGTTCAAACACGAAAAACACGCCGACCAACATACTTGATGAATGGTATAACCATGAAGAAATTGTTTGGGTTCATGTCCAGTGACTTTGGGGTTTGGTCCCGTCTATGAGCAGGCAAGGCATCCACTGGAAACCACTGCAAACTCTGTACAACAGAAAAAGTCAATCGGTATCAAATACAATGGTTATACACACATTAATTATTCTAAATCGGATCCATACTGTGTTTTCTTTGGTACATGTATTTGTTGAATACCAATTTTCATGGATTTCTTTGTTGAGTTGATCAACAAAATTAAATATAATTGAATTTTTCATAATAAATTGTATTCTCCAGGAATTTACATATCCTTGAAACTTTGATTTTCATCAAATTCCCAAAAGTTGATGCCCATTAATATTGATGAAACCACAGTACAAGTATGAGTGGGATTCTGGTACTTGCCTCTTTACAACCACATATAAAACAGTTAACTTATTGATTTTAAATATGAATTGACCTATGAAATTAACATATCCCCAATACCTTGATTTCCTTCCGAGTCTTTGGCTGGAACTTGGTGTCAAGCCCCACTCCTTTGATGATGTAGAGTCGGGATAGCTGATCATTGAAGTAGTTCTCTATGAATTCGTTTTTGTCTATCAGTGGAGTGATGTCGAACCCTGTCTCTTCATCCACCTTTCAAAATGTGTATATTATATGATTGTTCAATTGTCCAATTTCTTAACTTATTCAAATTGTCATGTCATTATATCAAACAATTATATATCTATAAACTAATAATTGATAATGGAAAGTTGCAAACAAAAATGCAAAGTTAAGGGCGCTTTGTACATTGAAGAGTCTGAAACAATACAAATTAAAAAAAAGTCCAAACATATCTTTACAGTTCAAAACAATTTCACCATAATTAATAAATATACACTGTACATAAATCATAAAATTAAACTGCAAAAATTCAAGTTTTTTTTCTTTTCTAGCATGACATCCTAGACTTAATGTAACGGTCTTGGTGTAATGCCCATTGTTAATACGTTAATATTCTTCTGATTATGTAATTATTTAATGTAACATTAATCTCTATACAGAGGAAATAAAAGATGAATGAATGAAACCATAATTAATAAATAATACACTGTATTTAAATCATAAAATTAAACTACAAAAATTCAAGTTTTTCAAGTTTATCTCATTTTTGCATTCATTTGGAATACATAAAGATATTTTCACCATCTTGTATAAAATCTAGTGTATGGGCTGTCTGAACCAAGAGAGATAACTCTTAACCCATATGTTCTGTGACTTTTTACCTCTCTGATAGCACAGTCATGTGGTGCTTCATTTTCGTTAACTTTCCCTTTGGGGAATCCCCAACTGCTTTTTGTCCAAAATCCTTGTGCTAACAGACACTAAAGAAAAAAAAGCCTCAAATTAAAAAATATAATACATGCATGTACAAAATTGTACATTAATTATTGAATTCTTGTTAATCATATGGATATCTATCTCCAGTATTTCTTATTCATCAATATTAAAATAGAATTCATAACAAATACTACATGTGTACTTACATATAGTATAAGCATATTACAAGTACTTATAGTAAGTACATGTACTTTTGTATAAGTACATGTACCTTTGCAAATTTCTTAATAATCTTTGAATATAAGGAAAGAGAAAAAAATGAAATAAAATCATTCAAAATAATTTATTTTAATCTAATTTAAAATATTCATAACTTTGAATCATAACTTTATAAACTATAGATTAATATCTTTAAATGAAAACATTGTCCAATGGTGTCTGAAGCAAATTGAAAGTGGGGGGGGGGAGGTGTAGGTTAGACTTAAATTATCAAAAACCTTGACAAGCAAAAAAAAAAAAATAAGCCCCCCACCCCTGGTTCCAACCCATATGTTGTCTATCTGTTTTATTCAACAACGTACATATTTCATCTCTGGATCTAATAGAATGGCTCCATACGTTGGCACACTCATCTTGTAGGACTTCCAGTTGTCCAGGATTTTGTCCACCTCTCCAGCATGTCCGCTTAGAAATGGACAATGTTTAAAAAGTGTGATGGTTAAGGTTTTAACAGCAATATAAAAGATCTGGATTTTAAAGGAAACTGCATGAACTTTATAGGTGATTCTTCTTTTAAAAAATATCATTGTCATTGCAGCTACTATAAACTTTTCTTCATTAATTTTACATTTTTAGTTTATTATGACCACCAATGTTCACATGTGCATGGATTAATCATCAATCACCAAATTAAAAAAAATTGTGACAGTTTATTTTTTGCTCAATCTTTGTTAAAATGTTTCAATGACAGTTCTACCTTATATTGGTGCTGTATGGCAAAATCAATAAATTTATTTTAGGTCTACTGTACACTTTACATAAATAAATCAGCATTCTTAATTTGTTAACTTATACAATTAAGGATATTCTGTGCAGAGAAATCTTTGATTCCACATGTTCTGAGTTCCACGTTTTCTGCACAGTAGAAGTCCAAATAGAACCAATGAGCCAATTCTATCTGGAAGAACACTCTGATGAGATCCTGTCTCTCTTCATCCGGGATATTGATGATGAATCGACTAGAAGACAAAAAGGACATGTGTAATTATAATGTAAATGATATAATGTCGGTCTAAAATGCCACTGACACTAGGCCTATACACAAAAGAGATAAAACTAGAATGCCAGGGTTATTTGCCTGAAGAATTTTTCTCTTTTATTTCATTTATAAAAGTATGGAGGAAATTCGCAATTTAAAAGGACATCTTACCTGCACAAATCGTCAAGAACGTATGTTGGAATAGGAAATCCTTGTTGTGTTGTAAAAGCTGTATCTTTGATTGTCTCCATCTTGCCGAATATATTTCTCTTTTTTGTTTGTTTTGTTTTTACATTTTTGGTTTCAGTTTGTTTATTTCCGGAAGTCAAGAATAAGGATTTGACTAATAACCTCAAAAATAATATAGTTACATTTTGATGTGATTCACAAAATCCATTGTTTTCATATCAATAAATAATGCTTATTTTTTAGGAGTTTTTTCTGTTCTGATAACGTTAGATAAAGCTTCGCTTGACTTTTTAAAAATATATATAATGAAAAAGAAACCAACAATATATAAAACGTTAAATTGGTTCACTTCAGTTGTTCAGAGAGAACCAAATTAAAAACACTGAGGATGATGACCACATGTGTTGGGTTACTAAAATTGGGAAGAGGGGTACGACTTCCAGTAAGGTTTTTAGCCTCTAGACCAGATAAAAAGCAACATGATAGGTATGCCGAAAAAATTTCAGGGAAAACGGTTTCCAGAATAGTCAAGGAAACGAAAGAAGATGAAATGCTGGATTATGAAGGATCACATGAAGTGGATCCTTTGGATGAGCTTTTGAACACTTACGAACATGTAGGGTAGGTGTTTTTTAAGTTATGACGATAAACCGTATTATAGAAGAATATGAAACATCTTAATTCTATTTTGATTAAAACAAAATTTGTAATATATGTCTGATCAAGGACTTATTCTCTTTTCAGAAGTGGACAGGTATAGGCTATGCCTGTCCACTTCTCAGAAGAGAATAAAGATACTATTAAGTTTTTTTGTAAAACGCAGCCCAGGTCTGATGTGGCATTGACCTATTTGAATGACTATTTGTATTATCTATATCTTTTTGCAGATATGAACGAAGTAGGATGAACAAAAATATTATTCGCAAAAAATATGAAGAGAGCACTCGTGAAGCCAACCTCCTAACATGGCAGGCAAAGCAACAAATCATTCACCTATGTACGAAGGAAGATTGGTCGCCTCAGGAGATAGCAGAGAGCTTCCCCATCAGTGCAGAAAACGTCAAAAAACTTTTGCGCAGCAAAAACACAATTTTAACTCCATCAGAAATTGTACAGCATGATAGGAAGATAATGAAGAAGTGGCAGAGACTGCTGGAGGCAGGAAACAAGTTGGGAAAAGGTCCAATTGATCCAGAACTAAAGGAGATTGTTGAGAGTGAAAGAATTAAACTTCTCCATAATGCTGCTGGAGCATCAAATCTTCCTGTTCCTGTTCTCAAGGAAGAGGAAACGAGAGAGGAGAATAGCCATCTGGATTTTTACACATTTCATTACATAGATGCTGGCATGAAAAAGAGAGATCTGAAGAAGCACAAAAAATTTGAAGGACAATTTTTGAAGCTGTACCAATTATGTAAGAAAGATTCTCAACCAGTACAAGATGTAAGTGTTATAGATAAAAATGAAACCAATCTATTGGAAAAGGAGGCTGAAAAGTTAAAACTACTTCAAGCCCTGGCAAAAAATTATGCAAATGAACACAGTGAAGATAAGGATGAACAATGTGATGCTTTGTCAAACAGATATTCAGATCAACACGATTTGAAGGATGATGCTAAAACTCAAGACTATCCTGGACAATTTAACAATGAATGGTTTGCTCCACCTCAAATTAAGAGAAAAAGTTCAGATGAATAACTTAAATGTACATGTATATCATTTTGTTTTGACTTGTTTGTACAATAAAGTTAATGAATATACCGTAATATATATAGAATTTGCAAGATAATTTACTGGTAGTCATTGCAAAGTACTGAGATTTTAGTTCATTCATTACTTTTTCAGTAAAAATCAGATACACTGTATAGTGATGCCCTAGAAGGCATACAACAAAATATACGGTACATTGACCTTCCCATGAAACCAAAAATAATCAAAACTGGAACTCAAGGATTTATGTAAAAAAAATTATTTCAAACAATTATGTCAATTGGTATTGCTAAGTTTTAAAATTACATTTGTATTAACCAATTCACCATAAAAGTAGTAAATTTCAGTATTTTTAACCTCAACCGAAATAAAAATATGGTTCACTATACATGTATCTGTAGACTCGTTATAACTGTTAAGGTGGATCTCTAAACCAAATAAGTGTAGAAGATTTTTGTTGCATGCATTTGATACTAATACTGGACACAGTATTAAAAAATAACAGACCTCAAAATACAATACTCTATTTTCTAAAGAATTTTTAAAATATCTGTCTGGTTTCAGATAACCCCTTATTTATCAAATTTTTAAGCATTTCTGTATTAAAATTCTTATGAAAGTGAAATGTTATTAAGTTTAGAAATGAAATACAAAATAATCATGAATGAGGATTGTATGATTTTTATTAATATGAAACTAAAATATAAAAAAAATCTTTTAAGGCAAACTGGTGGACAAAATCCCACAAAAATCTGAAAATATAAACAATATTCATTGGTTAATGGAATGAAGAAAAGGAATTGAATGAAATTGAAAAATTAAAGGAAATACTGAATTATTGCAAAAATCATTCCTGTTTAAGGGTTGTCTTTATTTACATGGTCTCATATATCTTGGGACCAATTTTTAATTAATAAAAATCACGAATAAAAATTAAAAAAGGAACAAGTCTATGCTAAATATGTAGATATAAGGTTAATAGTGCTTATGGTAATGTTTGAAGCTGAAAAATTATATTTTTGATGAATGCATTTTATCTAACTAAAACAAGATGTTAGTATTTAAATTGCCTTTTTCTTTTTTATATACAATAGCAATTATAAACAACAGCCATACAAATATTAATACATACATTAGATGTCCATAGTAATACACACGTACGTGTGGTAATGGAAAAGCAAATTTTCAGAATTCTGTCGTTCCCTCATTTGGCTTGCAAATCCGGGCTTCGCTGTATCAGATATTTCGCTCTATCCATGTTCCTACTAAATAAACAAATATTGCAGTATGTTAACACATTGAGTATTTTAAACTGTCTAGCTGTAAAAATTAGACAACAAAGCTTCTGTTAGAAGACAAAAAGATATGTTAAAAGCAATGTGTTGTCAGAATAATTTACTGTGGAATTGCTATTTATTATTTAAATAACTTTTTTTTTTGGGGGGGGGGGGTGCATATTGCGATATATATTAGCGTAAATAATTTTTTTTTAAAGGAATAAAACTGTTTAGACCGTATGTATGTTTGTTTTGAGGCCCTGCCGAAAATATTTTTTGGTGAAATTACTACGTCCGCCTGAAATAAGCGAGACACTCATATTTGATTCAGCTTCATGCATAGTTTACAACTCTAGAAATCGATGTTGTTGTGAATGCCATATTAACATTTTACCCAAAGAATGCCCTGAATTCACTTTTTTTAAACAAATGAACGTTAAGGTAATTTGATTTTTTATAAGAATACAATACTATAGAAAGTGATAACAAAATCAGGTACCTATACCTTTAACCAGATGATAGAGTTCTTCCTGTAAATACGGTAAGCAACCTGTACATCAAGTTCCATGTACCAAACTTATAGGCGTCGGAACCGGGGGGGGGGGGGGTAACCCCCTCACCCACTTTTTTTGGCAAAGTTATACATAACCTTAACCGATTATCCCCCCCCTTATTTTTTCCTTTTTTTTTTTTTTGCTTGTCAAAGTTTTGATAAGTCTAGCCCCCCCCCCCCCCCCACTTTCAATTTGCTTCTGACTCCACTGAAACTGATATAGTAGTAGTATTTTTTTTTCATTTTTTTTCTGTAATACAATACAAGCATGATCGATAATTTAATATGCTTCATGGTTGATATTGGTACATGCACATTTATTTTGATAGCTTATCAAGTTGTATAAATATGGAAGTCACAACTTATCAAATAAATTGGGTATATTTATCACCTTGGTCTACTACAGGGGACTGTGATCTATAACATTCTGGCATGATGTATACCCTCTGCCTACCGTTATTATTTATTGCATGTTACTTAATACAAAATGGAATTGCAGTCCAAGGTAAGATAATTCACCTGCGTGACACCAAATAATAACCATTCACACGCGGATCCAGAAATTTTCCCCATTTTCCCAAGAGCGGGGTCCGACTGATAATTTCTTTGGTTTGCCATTTTAAAAGTAATTTTACAATGCGAATAATAAGATTTAATAAGTTTTTAAGTTTGACTTTTCCAGAAAAAGGAAGGGGGGGGTATGGACCCCCAACCCCCTCTTCACTCATGCATAATAGCTATTTGAATCTTTTTTTTTTACATGTTCCATACATGTGCATGCATGCATCCATGACTTGCAAACAGAGTGTACTATATACCTGTATATTTAAGGTCGCCCATGCTCAAAGTTATCGTTTGGTCCGGGAAACTTTGTATGTCGCTGCAATGCCACCTATTGTGACACAGTGGAACCTATAGAGCCCCTGGCGCCAGGAAGCTTTGCTTTGTACACGTCCAGCATCAATGGTAGTCGATTGGTAAAAAGCGTGGGTAGCTTATCCAATTCTCCAGTGGGTGGTAAGATGCTAGCTTAAATTCTGTTTATATATTTTTATCTTTAGTTTATAGTTCATTGTTACCTGTTTTTTGTTAAGCCTATTCAAAAAAAAAAAAAAAAAATTCAACGGGAATCTTTATAGTGTAGATTTCGCTTTTATACATATTCACGTTTATTGTGATTTATCCACACCTTCCTCTCTTTATTTGCTGTCTGGACTTGTTGCGTTAGTTTAACTTGTTGTAATGAAAGCTGAGCCATGTAATGTGATGCACACGGTGATTTGCTTTCCTTTCTTAAAGTTCTGGTTAGAATAGACACAAACACGAGTTACCAGTCTCTGCTTGGTTTTGGCGGGGCTTTCACTGATGCTGCAGCCATCAACATCGCTAATTTGTCATCTAGCACGGCAAATTACGTCATTGACTCTTATTACGGGCCCCAAGGTACGTAAGGGATTGATGTACTAGGTGTATAAGGAGGCTGGATGGGCAACAAATTAACCATCAGATCTACTTAAAATTTTATGATATCATTTGCTTAGCTATATAAGCTATTATTTGGCAAGAAGAAAATCCATATATTTCAACTTTACCATTTTGGGTATTTTCCTATGTTTTTTGTAGAGCTCTTTATTTATAGGAGATTAATAAGTCTAAAATTAACCACGACCGTCGAACCCCCTTAAGTCACAAAAAAGTTATAAATATCTATCGAGCTTCATATACGTGTATTACTGTGCTGCTTTCAACTATGTATATCACGTTAATTTCACATTCATTTGCCTCTTCATAAAAGAGTCTACATGCATTTTATTGTTCGAGTACATGTATATCAAGATATAGTTTGACGTCTCATGGTATTGAAAATTAAGTAAACTCTATAAAATACAAAAACATGTTATAAGTCACAAAAATGTTCTATTTCTTTACAATCCTTTTCCAGGGATAGAGTATTCTGTTGGCCGGGTGCCTATAGGAAGCTGTGATTTCTCTACTCATCCCTACTCGTATGATGATGTTGACAGCGACTTTAATTTGACCAAGTTTCAGCTCGCCAAAGAAGATTTGACTCTGAAGGTGCTTTTACATCGTTTCTGTATATGCATATTGATCATTTACGACACTACAACACTGTATTTCATTTTAAAAGACAAGGAAAGACAATGAGAGTAATTTTAAATAACCAAACCTGAACCTTATATAACCCTTTTAAGATTCCACTTATTCAAAGAGCAATATCCGTCAGTAAGCGAAACATATCGTTTTTCGGAAGTCCTTGGACAGCTCCTGCATGGATGAAGACGAACAACAACCTGACTGGAAAAGGTTCTATACGAGGAGAGGCGGGCAACTCTTACCACAAAGCGTGGGCTCTGCATTTTGTCAAGTATCTATCTATCTATCTATCTATCTATCTATCTATCTATCTATCTATCTATCTATCTATCTATCTATCCATAATGAAAGGCCTATTATTAATCTATCTATCTATCTATCTATCTATCTATCTATCTATCTATCTATCTATCTATCTATCTATCTATCTATCTATCTATCTATCTATCTATCTATCTATCTATCTATCTATCTATCTATCTATCCATCCATCCATTATGAAAGGCCTATTATTAAACTGTTAAAACGTTGTAGAACGCTTAGTATTTGATAATTCGAACGTGGTGTTCAATTTACATTTAAGATTCCTTGATGCATACAAGCAACACAACATCAGCTTTTGGGGACTGACTGCCCAGAACGAACCCACAGACGGGAACATTGACCATTTTCCATTCCAAGCCACTGGTTGGACGCCTGAGCAACAGCGAGACTTCATTGCCAAGGACCTAGGACCGACGCTTCATGCGAATGGTTACAAGGACATCAAACTTATGATGCTAGACGATCAAAGGCTTCTGATGACATATTGGGCTGACACGGTAATCAGGAAATAAATCTGATTTTAATTAAGTTCTCTTAGAAATGAGATTTCCTTAGCCTTTATTGTTCATCTATTTTTGTCTAAACATTAATATAGAACGACCTTCCTTTCGTCTTTGAGATTGAAATGCAGTAAAAACATCTCATCTTTTTTTTACACAATTTATGTATAGAAGTAGTCAATAGAGTTTGCTACTTCCCATATAATAATTCTTTATTTATCTTTTATTTTCGACTTTTCATTTGCTCTGAATTTAACATTTATTTGAATGATAGTCCGATTTCTGATATCAAACTTTTAAAAATCTTAAACTTGTTTGAATATATATAATATATATCATCAATCGCTAGAACTTCATGTTCAATCATGGATTTCATGTTATTGTTTTAAATTTTGAAGATTTTAACGGACCCAAATGCCAGCAAATACATTTCTGGTGTTGCAGTTCATTGGTATATGGATGCAATATCCCCCACGTTTGCGCTTGACTACGTCCATAAAAAGTTCCCGGACCATTTCATGTTTGGAACAGAGGCCTGTTATGATACGGTCATCCATCCAGTTAACCTTGGGAACTGGAAACACGCGGAGGGATATGCTAATGATATAATGCAGGTAGTTCTTCTTTCATAGACCTAAAATTTTGATAATTATCTAAAATTTTATTAAAGCTGAGTTGTCGGATGATATGCCTATCATGATACATGTATTTAATAAACTTTAAGGCAATGAGACCGATTGATCCGTATACTTGTTGCGAAAACAAAAGGTTAATTATTTTTTTGATTTCCTTTAAATGAAGACATATATAACTTAATTTATGAATAAACTCAAGTTTACTTTTAATCTGATCATAATTTTGCCAACCAAAAAAAAAAAAAAACCCAGAAAAATCAACCAATTATCTAACCACCTCTGAATTAAATATCCCCCCCATCACCACAAAACAACTACCGGTACATTTATCTGCAAAAGAACTGTTTTGAGCCTTATTTTTGCGGAAGGATCTGGAACACTGGGTCACTGGATGGACGGACTGGAACCTCGCTCTCAATATGGAGGGAGGGCCGAACTGGGTGCACAATAATGTGGACAGCCCCGTCATCGTCAATGCGGAGAAGGACGAGTTCTACAAACAGCCTATGTTCTATGCAATGGGACACTTTAGGTTAATAATCTTTGAACAAAATATAAGTAAATAAATCTCTTTTTCCCAAATGCTAGCAACGCAATAAGTTTTTGTCATGAGGAATTCTTTGAAAAATTGATAATTTAAAAAAAAAAGTTTACATGTCAGGTTCTTACAAATCACTTCTTATCTACGCCTAATTCTTTTTTTCTCCTGATCATGACATATTGAAAAGTTAAACTTATGATTGACGCTAATATGAATTATATACATGTATATATAATTTTTTATGTATTACATGTATAATTTTTTTTTTCGTTTAGTAAATTTCTACCTCCTGGATCTCTTCGAATTGGACACACATTTACAGGACCAATCCCAAAGGATATCAGGATCTTGAGTTTTAAAACGCCAAGCACATATTTTGTGACAGTTATCCTAAATAAGTGAGTAAAACACAGGTTGGGGGGGGGGGGGGGTAAAACCTAAAATGCCGAAATTGCTAAATATGTTGATGACAATAAATTCCGGCAGAATATACCCAAGAAATAAATCAGTCTCTTGTTTTTTCCTTGAATATTTAATATTTGCTATAACCGACACCTATAATTCAATGATTTAATGTTCTTCACATGCACTGAATAAACAATTAATGTTAATGCATTGGACAAAAATTAATCTTGCGGTAAATCAACTTCCTTAAGTAGTTTCACAGACTTTGATTTTTCAATCACTTACTTTTTATGCATTTCAGTTAACTTTAAGATATAGTTATATATGCTATAACATATTTATTGTAGATCCGATATCGACTTCAAATTGTGTGTGCAGATCCCTTCAGGTGAATGCATTAACATTACGGCGGCACAACACTCCATTAATACTGTAGTCACCAGGACTCCGAAATAATGAGAGAGAGAGAGAGAGAGAGAGAGAGAGAGTAAAAGGATTTCTCCCCAAAATTTGATATTTATTATGTGCAGTATAATTATATTTAGATATTTTTAAACATTTTGCTTGACGGTTTCATTCTATTCTCTTTAACAACTTATTTATTTATAAGTAAACTGCCAGAAGGCTATTTTAAATGCTTGATAGCATACTTTATACATGTACATGTAATCATATCAGCCTAGTGTGCTTAATAAACTTAATTTGTTTCTTTATTTTTGACAAAAAATTTTATGCGTTTATGCGAACAAATTGGAGAATTCTTGCATTTCTTGTTTCATATTGTATATATACATGCAAGTATTTTGATTCATTTTTTTATTTTAAAGTCAACAATTGCTATTTAAAAACATAAAATATAAAAATACAAAAGTCGATGTTAAACGGCTAAGTTTCGACGAAGGTGTACTGTATTGCAGTCGTTTCTGACCTTGGTTGACTTTTCAGAAAGTTTATCGTGTTATTTAAATACCTAACCAGATTTGTGATAGCCCATGCCAAAACGAGGCGTTTAGTTGTGTAGTTCTAAGAGTTGGCAGAAAATGTTTCATAAAAAGCCAAGTAAATGGAGATTGGGGTACTTGAAATGAGAAAAGTGGTATTCAATGCAATGAGGATTATCGTCAGAGACTGGTCCTTGCTCTTTTTTATCCACTGTTAATTGTACGTTGTGTTTGATTTTTGATTTCTTTTATAAAGATTTGAAAGAATACAAATATTACAGAACAAAACTTATTGAAAAATGGAATTGCATAGAATTTCGCTAAATCAATCCAAGGCCAGATGCTGACATAAAATCTTTGATAATCTTCGCGCTGGAAAAAACATTGCAGCAATGTAGTTTGATTGTTTTCATTCTTCAAAACATCGCCTATACCATACATAATATGTGAGTTAATCAGCATTACCGCCCCGACTATTGATACTAGAATTGGTATGGCTGCTGTTCTTGTACAAATTGACTTCGTAATATGTGGATACCACACTAATGCAAGTCGTTCTAAAGATACGACTACTAGAATCCACGCAGAGATGTCCTAAGTAACGTAGACCATCCATATATGACGTTTACAGCTGAACTCGCTGAATAGGCGGACATCAATTCCAAAAGCTACCAAGATCCAGTTTCACAAAAGACCTGTGTAAAGAGCGGCAAAATACATGACTGTCTTTTGGCAGCGCATACATTTTTGAAGAAGAACAACGATAGAGAAGATGTTTCCAAGGTGCCCAATATTATCATGACCGGTGAACAATAAATACTTCCAGAGGTTTTTCCCAATATGATACTCTGAGTAAAGTTCTGGAAAAGTCTCATTCCCTGGAACTCCCACTGCAAAATAAGCGACCAAGTTGTTTTAACCTCAAGTGTTGAACATTATTTCTTTTCTAAATGAGTTATAATAGCTCGTTTGGGATGTAATATTCCAAATGGGATAAAAGTTAAGTGCAAAAATGGATTTACTTTTATTTTGCAAAGAATACGGTAAATCAGCATCAATACATAAAATATAACAATTTTTGTAAACCTGTTTTTTCTGTAACCCAACTGGGTAGAAAATTGATTTCTTAGTAAAATGATCAAAAACTTTTTGGAGGTCAATCTTACAAATTTGTAGGTCTAAAGGAAAACTTAATTTGGCGGGTGTAAAATTTGATAATTTTAGCCATTTGGTTATGCCACTGATTTTGACATATTAGAATATATGTCTTAGGTTAAAATCCGTGACACAATAGCTAAATTTGAAACCCAATTTTTATCTTCTAATATCGTATTATCTACCTAAATGCATTAGTTGTCTCTCTGATAAAGCCAAAAGAAATATTTAAGATCAGTGCACCTGCTAACAAATAAAAATCTTTACAATACAGCTTTAGACTAAACCCATTGTATGACTGAATGATTGCTAAATCCTGCGATCACAGAGATCCCCCAAACACAGGAAATCATGACAAACGCCCGACGGATGACAACATTTTTAAACTGTGCATTTCCGCTTGCTTGCATTTTACGTCTTTAATTTTCGGCGAATGGCATCAATATCCGCGGTGATATAAAAGTCCAAAAAGGACAAGAGACGTTTGCAAACGTAGGCGATCAAATTTTAAAAAAAAATGTCAACCATTTTTTTTTATTCAAAAAGCTTATACGTGTATTCAGCTGAGATGACATTGCTTATTTTACCGGCAGTGTGTCGTGCTACAGATGAAAATTTTATTCTGAAATTGGCCGACTGTTTATGTAATGTAAGTTGTGATAATGTATTATGTACACAATATTGACATTTGATTTAAAGATTTGTTGTAATGAGCGACCTCCCATTAATTTGTAACTTGTTAGTTTATTAGGTCATTTTTAAAATAAATGACATTTATTGAAACTATACCCCATGCTTGTGCGGACAAAACACTAGCTTCGAAAGTAGTTGTATTTTTGCTGGAGACCTTCAATAGTAAAGCTTGTGCAACTTTTAAGCTCAGAAAACGTAAACATTATGAACAATCTTGGAAAGTATATAAATAATAGTTTAAATACAAAATGATTTGTTACCTTAATTTAAGTATTTTGTCTATTCTCCTGTTTCACATGGAATATGCATTGTATGTACATGAATACTGATGTTGTTACATCTCGAGCTTCACAAAATGCATTACTAGTATCTCCGAATGCTGTTTAAATCTTTGCCAACCATAACCATATATTTTTCTACCCTTGCATGCATCAGAATCAATTGAATGATACAAAGCATTGCAATTATAAACATGCACTTTATGGGAGTACACGGGATTGAGTACTACCAATTTGACAATCTTTGCCCATGGGACTCTTGTATGAAGTATTTCAAGCTTTTTAAAGAACTACTAGTTTACGCCCTTGATATTTTCAAATGTACAAAAGCAAATTCAAATGAAGTTAAATATCTTTCATTAACCTACCTATGAAACACACTGAAAAGAGGAGTGTGCCCGAGGATTGATTAAATCACAGCAAAGCAGCAATCACCTATTTTTGGCATGAAATTAATAATCATTTATTATATATAAAAACACCCCCCCCCCAAAAAAAAAAAATCAAAACTAAATTTCTAAACATTTGCTGCATATACCGACCAATCTTTAAAGATATATCAACCAACTACTAGTATTTGCTTATGAAAATGGCACAAGGAAATTGATGGATTTGTTAATGCACATATAAATTCAAGAGTTTGTCATTTTTGCTTTAAAGTAACAATAAAATAACTGTAAATGTATTTCAGTAAAGATAAATTATACGATATTTACATAATGTAGCGGATAAAATGTTTTAACAATACGTATTGACCCGATCCAGACGAAACTGTTTTTCGCAATAAACCCTTGTAATGTAATAAGTTTACAAACGGAGTAAAGACTTATTTACTTCGTGTACAAGGATTGTAGGAACACCTCCGTATCATTCATTTGTAGGTCATTGTAAATAACTTATTATTTATCAAACATGAAAACTCTCGATGTAGTGGTAAAAAACATGCAATATATTCCTCTGGAATATGGCATTAGATAAAACTGCATATTAGGTAACTGTTTCACAAAATGCATTGACTAGCGGTTTTTTTTTTACATGTTGCTGAATGCACAATTTGTCATATTGTTTTATCGCCTCTTACTATGTATCAAGGAGGTATTTTTGCAACCGTGTAAGTTAAAGTTTTTAAACAATTCATATCTGTTAATTATGATCTGTTATGATAGAATATTGCCTAAAGACTACATACAATACATGTATATCTCCACTATACCTTTCGTTTGAAATACAGACGATTTTCACCTTTAAAATATTCATAAAAACTATTATTCTTCAGCTAGATATAACTTTATTCATAACATTTTTAAATTCTTAAAGAATTATGCAGGAGTATCTAAATTATTGTTGATGTAAATCAGTACGTTATATGGGGATTTGAGTCTGACATCATCATGGTTATTTTGAGCATTACATGATTTTAGTTAGGTTGCTGAAGGTCTCGACTGATCGATCTAATCATTTTAATTCAAAGAATTTTAGACGTCATTTCAGTCAATATTTGTATAATGTAATGAAACCAAGCTTAATTATTTATCAAAAACCATAATGATTAGGAACGCTGTTTTTAATCATTCATAATATTATCTCGTCGTTGCGGACATAAGTGAACAAGCAAATTAAAAATATGGAAGATCTATACAGGAGAACTCATATGCATGTGAAATTAAAACACGTTCATTAATCAAATATTGAACTAATCAATGGGAAATCCTAAGATATCAGAAGCGGGATGAAATAATTACACCTTAACTAATAAGGCTGTCATACATCATCAACTCAATGATCAATCAAATACTATTTCTCTCATTCTGTCTCTTTCTCATCACTTTCCACTGTCTTTCTATAACTGTATAATTTTTTTTTTTGACAGAAGATGGTTTGGAACATCTGTCGATATTACTGTGTATAAAAAATATCATTATCCAAATACTTTCACTGGTTTAGAAGTTTCAAATTTTGCAATATTTGAACCAAAATCATGTTTGAAATTTTTGTGGAAAGGTAAAAATTGTAGAAGCCCAAGCGGGATTCGAATGCATGACTTACAGATTTCGTAGTTTACACTCTAGCCCATTGCGCTACGCTGTTAGGTAACAATTTTGGGAAAGAAGAAAATTGTAAAATTTTAGTTGATTTTATTATTTATTTCAATAGAAAGTATGTCACAATATGGAGGGTCCCATACCCCTTTAATATAATTTGTTGTAATGAATAAATTTTCTTTTAAAAGCCTATTCATTTCATTTTATATTTTTCTTTCAAGAAAATCCAATAAATATCAAACTTTAAGATTTCAAAGTAGCTATTAATTCTGTGCATTAACAGTTATATCACATTGAAGCTTTTGTATTTGATTTCAAACATAATTTATTTTCAAAGAAACGAAACTAAAAATAAAAAATCTTTACTGAATGACGTTATTTATTGTCTATACATTTACTGGGAACAGCAGCAGAAGTTTGGTCCACAGTGGGTCGCCCAACATCCCTTAGATCCGTACCTCCAGGTGTTGACCCATTTAGTATTATATGTGTTCTTGGGTCCTCGATCAGCATAGATATGAAGGGCATTGATACATTCTGGTCGACTATGGCAATACATGAATATTATTATCATTATTATTTTTAAAATGAATTTGATTGAAAAATAATGAAATTACTTAAGTATTTGTCAGGGTTTTTATAGTTTTTCTATCAGAATTTTAGTCAGTTATATAACTGCCTAGAATAGTTCATACTTGTATGAATAGTGTTTGTTACGTTTAGATTACTATAACTTTAGATACTACATACTAAAATATAATAAATTATACATGTATATTATATATATATATATATATATATATATATATATATATATATATATATATATATATATATATATATATATATAAAATATATATATATATAACTCACGGTTTTGAGGCGTCATTTACTTCATCCATGTCGGCGACAGAGCGACATATTTCATAACATGACCGCCCGCTGTTACAGTTACGAGGAATAGCGGCAGTGTACGTTCTCTCTGAAGCCAGCCCAATACATACAGATGTTGCGATTGTATGGTCATCGCCAATTACTCCAAAGACTTGAGTTCCTAGCACTACAAAGAACAGTTTTAGAAAATAAACACCTTTAAAGCACAAATAAGTAATGGGTTTTGTTAAAAATATTTTATTTGTTGTTTTCTGACTGATTTAGAAATTTTGATTAAAAATTTTGACAAATAGCATTGGTCAATCAAAAAAATCTCGTTCATGCCTGTTCATGCACCTGGATTCTTGTTGAATTTTTGCTCTGATCTGGACAAACTTGAAAGTGATAAAGATATGGTTTCTTTTTACCAAATGAATATTAATTAATTACTTCTCACAGGTATTTGATGGACCAAAATTAAATATACCTATATATATATATATATATAAAATTATATATATATATATATATATATATATATATATATATATATATATATATATATATGTAGTTATATGCGTGTCATGGATTTGGATATCAAATTGTTATAATCAGTGCATCTAATTAAATAACCTTCAGGGTATGTAAGTGTATACTCGTATTTTTTTTTCTTTACAGTCACGAAGCGAAACTAATAATTCTATTACCAGAACCTTAATTATTGTTCCAATTTCAATTATTTTACGCTGCAGCGCGTTACTAGCTTCGGGGAAGATAGTTAGTATCGGGTGATGTGTTGGCTACGCCGCCTTAATATCTTAACATATTTTTCTTTTATAAGTGTACCATAGGAATTGTTCGATCACAAATTCTAAGATTTTAAATTCTAGCATGGTTTTCTCCTTTAAATATTACAACTTTTAATATCAATTTTATTAGCAGTAGACGTAAATTTACACTATAAATATAATGCATTACTTTAAATTGATACAATCATTGACTAGATATGTTTTGTCTGTATTGAATTCAGGGAGACGAGTGAGTATTATATATACTCTTTAACCATTTTTTTTTCATACGACAATGCAAGTGTAGGGTGTATCTAAATTGCAATCGGTTTTTCTATATTCTTAGCTATTTCAAAATAATAGTTATTTTTTAACAATGAAAAAGCACTCACCTAATGTGAACACAAATATAGCTTTTGGGTTCATACTGCAAGACGGTGTTGAAATTTTATGTTGAATAAGCTGGGACCGTAGGTGCTCAGGATCATGACAATTCGTTTATATACATGAACAACGTTTATATACATTTTAACTTATTACTAATTAGCAAGCTGTCCAAATTTAATTGCATACACATTAATTTTATATGACAATATGAAATATTTACTATATCAATCATTAAAGGCAACCAAATCATTGTAGTAGTAGTAAAAGCGACTTGGTCTTGTCCTCCCCAAGTTACCGTTAAGGGTCACTTCACATTATGCTGAATAATTCAATATTCATTTATGCATTGAATCATTATTTTTTGAAAGATATAGCCTCATAATTGCAGCGTTGTGTGCATACAAATTGAGTACACGTTGGTTCGTGATCGAATCTCTTGAGAAGCTCTTCGAGCTTCACAGAGTTTGATGGAGTGACCAACCAAGTTCATATCCCGGTGATATTTTAAATTGCTGCCTATTTTTTCAAATGTAAATTTGAAATGCAAGCATTCATTAAAATGACATTCAAAACGCTTCTTCTCTAACGTCTGGTTATACAATGCGGCTAAGGGTAACAAGGACACATGAGCCACATTGCTCACCTCACCAACAACTGTCCGAACAAAGAAACTTTACAATGTCAAATACAAAAAAGGTAACAGTAGTAATGAACAATTATTTTACATATCTCTGTTTACCAATCAAATAAACTTAAGAAATTAATATTCATTTTTCTATGAATTTCAAATAACCAAATGGGTCCTTTTCTGACCTCCGGACAACCGTGTTTGTTTTACATTAAATTTACATTATATAAGAATTATATTTTTTTTTAAAAAATCTTGAATATAACAGGCTGTTTAATTTGGCTTTTAAAAATAATCTTTTAAAAATAATAATAATCCACTCTTATTCTTCACAGTGCCAAGATAAATTACATGTATAATTCGTAAAGTGGTTCTAGAGAATGTGAAAATGAAAGAAAAAATAGTTTACAACCACAGTAACAACAATGACAGACTGTGGACAAATTCTGATCAGAATAACTGACTTGGCACAGGTAAGGTAAAATAAAACCCATCAGGTTTTGAATTGCAAACGACATAAAGGTACCCGGGTGATGATGTTGTAAAGTTTGCGAGGTGTTCCGAGAACCTAAAAATGGTGCTTTATTTTTCATTTTAATTTACCTGGTCGCTTTCTTTAAGTAAAAAAAGGACTATATCAAAGAGGAAATCTTGGAACTTTTTTCCTGGTATCGAATTCAACTGATCTTTAATAATATGTATGCATATTTATAACTATACTCGACAAAAAGTGGCTTAAACGGAAACTAGTGACAGGAGAAATAATTTTGTTATAACCTTTGATTGCAAATGAAAGTACAAGAACAAATATTTATTTTATAAAACATATGATTTTATGTTTGAATTCACGCTTGGCCACCATCAAACCTATAAGATTCTTACAGTAAAGATTTTTCGGTAGATTAAGAAGAACTTTTAAAAAACAGATAATTCCTCTTACATGTCATTAGTAGATGAATATTAGGTTTCTTATCTCTGTGACCTGTTGGTATACCAAGAAAAGATACACAACTCGATTAACCGTTTGCAAAGTTTGGATAAGACTATTTTGCATGCGTGATATAAGAGGTAGTCTAGAACAAAGAAGTTAAACAGGTGTCCATAATACTCCCTTATACATTCAATTATTACTTATAATCAAAGCAGTTGTGTTGTCTTACTGTTCTATAAATCTGGTTCGAAGAACACATCTACGCAAATCTTACAAAGCGCTAGACAGTTTCGTTTTTAATCAATCAAAACACAATCTATAACGGTATTTCATTAGTTGCTAGCATGATGATCTTAAACAATTAAAGTTGTTGACTGAGGGTCTTTTCGTAGGACATGTCCTATTCATCTCCATCGGCGTTTCTTAATGATGGTTCCCATGTCCTCTTGGTTGCATCTGCTTAGTAGTTCTTCATTTGTTATTTTTTCTGACCAGAAATTTTTAAGTACTCTGCGTAGGCATGTTTTGTGGAATGATCGTAATTTGGAGAGGTCTGTCTCAGCAATTCTCCAACATTCTAATCCATATAGGAGTGTAGACAACACAGCTCTGGTAAAGCTTCTGTTTGGTGCTGGTGCTGTACTGGGCAGACCTCCAGATGTTGTTTATGTCCCTAAATACTTTCCTGGCCTTGCCCAGTCTGTTGTGGATGTTCTCCTTAGCACCATCCTCTGGTGTAATGATGCTACCTAGGTATGTGAAGTTGTCTGTCTCATGTAGTTCTTCATCTCTGATCTTAAAATGAGCATGTGCTTCCACATTAAGTGTCATTGTCTCCGTTTTCTTTGTACCTTTACGTAGGCCAACCTGTTGTCCCTATGTTTGCAGCCTGTTGGTCTTCTCTTGGATATGCTGGTGTGTGTAAGACAGCAGCGCAAGGTCATCCGCAAAGTCCAGATCCTCTAAAGTTGAGAAAAGGCCCCAGCGTATCCCTCTTGGAGAGTTTACTGTTGTCTTCCGCATGACCCAATCGATGACCAAGTTGAACAGTAATGCAGACATCACACATCCTTGTCTGACCCCGGTTTTTACATTAAAGAAGACGTTGTTGTGTCCTACTGCGCATATGTTGTTGTTAAGGAAGCTCTTGATCAGGTGGACCAGTTTAGATAGAATGACTTAATGGCGTAGGGTGTTCCAAAGGCTGTCTCGGGGTACACTATCAAATGCCTTTTCGAAATCCACAAAGTTTACATACAGCTGTCTTTGCCACTCTTTGCGCTGTTCTATGATGTTGCGGAGTGCAAAGATCTGGCCAGTACAGCCTCGATGCTTCCTGAACCCTGCCTGCTCCTTCCTCAGTAATGCATCAACAGCATTTGTCGTTCTTCGAATGATTATCTTTGCCATGATCTTACTTGGCACTGACGATAGAGTTATTCCCATCCAGTGGTAGCAATCATTCAGGGTTCTTTTCTTTGGTATCTTGATAATTGCCCCCTTGCACCAGTCGTCTGGAACTATCTCTCCTTCCCATACAGTTGTGAACAGTGGTTGGAGGATGGTGGCAGTATTCCAGGGTCTGCCTTAAATAGCTCTGCATTAAGATTGTCATACCCTGGTGACTTCCCATTCTAAGGGTCTTGATTGCATCTACTATTTCATCTTTGGTTGGTGCGTCAGTGTAGATGTCCAGATCCTCAGTGGCTTCTGGTATGACAGCTGTTTCGTCTGCTGATGGCCGGTTCAGTACTTCATGGAAGTATTCGGTCCATCTTTCTTCTTGTTCTTTCTCTGTATTCAGCAGTGTACCATGTTTGTCCTTGATAGGCCCTCCTGTGCTTCCTCTATATCTACCACACACTCGTTTTGTGATCTTATATACTCTCCCTTGCTCCCCCCCCCCTATTGTCGCCTCCTCTGCCTTAGCCGCAAGTTGGTCCATGGCTTCTCTTTTGTCACGGCGTTCAAGTTTTGGTCTCACTATACAACTCATTTTGTCTCACTCGCAGTCGTGGGACTTGGTCTGCAGCATCTTTTTTTAATCTCTCTTCTCTCTTTGATAGCAATCAGAGTCTCTTGCTGGATCCAGTCTTTGTTAATATTCTTTTTTCGATGGCCTAGTTTCATTATGCTGCTTTCAGTCTACAATTTGACTTTTCCCCGGGTGTGTCTTGCAAGATTTGAAATCTTTTTCTTAGCTCCATGTTGAAGGCAGCCTTGATGGTGTTGTCCCTCAATTTCTGGGTATCAAATCTCTTTTGAGTGTTAGGCTTTGCGTCAGTTCTCTTCAGCTTAATCTTGATGAGTGCAGTCACCAGGTGGTGGTCATTGCCAGCATCTGCACTCCGCTTGACTTTAACGTCTAATAGAGAGCGTCTCCACATACCATTGATCATGAGGTGATACTTCTGGTTTCTGTCCCTTCCATTTGGAGAGTTCCAGGTCAGTTTGTGGATATCTCGGTGTGTAAAGTTATTCATGGCATAGAACTTCATTAGTCTCTCACCATCATCGTTTCTGTTTCCAACTCTATGTTTTCCCATAACTCTTTCATAGTCGGTGTCGTGGCTACTTTTCCGTCTCGGCTTCTAACTGGCTGTAGAAGTTGTCTTTGTGCTCATCATTACTGTCATTTGTTCATAGCACTGTATTAGTGTGATGTTGATGAGCTTGCCCTTCAGTTTTGAACTCTTCATTCTATTACTTACGGGCTTCCATTCTATTAGGCATCGCTCCACATCTTTCCTGAGTATGATGGCTACTCCTTCATGGTGTAGGTTGTCATCCCCCCCGGAGTAGAGGACAGTTTCTGGGTTTTTTTCTTTCCAGATCCAGTGTGGATTAAAGTACATTATAATTAAAATACTTTCAATGGTTTTGAATTTTCAAATTTAACAATATTTCACCAATAGATACGTTTTAAAAAATTTGAAAATGTAAATTTAAAAACAAAAATATGCGGGATTCGAACTCATGACTTACAGATTCGTAGTGACCTCTCTTACTCACTGCGCTACGATGTTAGGTGACAACGTCTATGTTATCTGATCATATTTTAAAATATGTTGTCATAAAAAAGTGTCATTTGCAAACGTCAAGAAATATTGTGTGATCACTTTAGAAATAGATTCTCAATCCTATTAACGACGTTTCAGATTTCAGGGAAACTGACATCTCACTAGTAATTATCAACATATGTTCCATCCATTAGATGAAATTTATAGCCTGACCGGTATTTTCTGTTTATTTTAATGTGACCTCGTCCCCTGCTTGAACGTTTGACCTGGAAAAAATTGTAAACCTTGTAATTGATGAATTTGTATGTTGTTCGAAATATTTGTTGTATTGAAATGTTTGTCGTTTGTGTTGCTAATTATATGATCTGTGCGTTGCAGATTTACCATGGATTAAATATTTTTGTTGTAGTTTTTAACAGTACAAAGCGGTATAGTGTTTTAAAAAGTTAATATTGCAAGACCAGCAACGAAACGTATTCACATGTACCATATACATTGTATATTATTTGGTCATACGCTACTGAAAATTTCTGATGCAGTTTAAAAAACTAATTACCGGGTATCCTTATAATTTCCGTCTATGCTTCTATAAACTTAATAGTATTTCCCCCTTCCTACTTAGAGTTATCACAAATCAATGCATTTAGAACCTGGATCATCTATTTTTAATACAACATTTGGTCATAAGTTTAATTTCTGGAATTGTTTGTTGTAGCTTTAAAAAAAACTAAAATAGAACTATATTAGGAAATAAATGTTGATATCATTTTAAGATGTGGTTTTTTTTCTTTTAGGAAATTAAAGAGTCCCTTGATCATTGCAATGTATTTATTTCTTTGTTTTTATGGGGGGTTTTATAAAGTCGCTCATTCTCTTTTTTATTGAGGTTTGGATGCACATTAAATTTAAACAAGAAAACTCCCAACAAAGAAGAATAACAACCAATTTTTATTAACATTATAATTATTCATTTTTACAACAAAGTCACATATCAAAACAACTACATGCAAAATAAGATTGAAAGAGTAGCAAATTTGTAAGAATTATATTAATTGGTAGTTAGATCCTAACAGTTTAAGTCTTTGTACTTTATATTATTTTCCCCGTCTCCTAATGGTTTTCACAAATCAAAGTTTGGAACTTAGCAAATATATTTTTAATACAAATATTTTGTTTTGGTTCTTACCATGCAAATACGCGTATTTCAGACTTTCAGTTTACAGAAAAGTAGCAAAGATGTAACTGATGTCGTTTACTTATCTTAACAAATAAAAAGAATATAGAACCACAAATTGATATCAAATTATCAATAGTTTCAAATAGATAATGAAAAAAAGGATATAAACAAACAGTTAACATTTAAGACATGAAGTTCGTCAGAACACATATAAAGTGCAGTTTTATTAACAAATCTGAGACATATCTCCATAAAATACTTTACTAAAGCATATCACAATCGCGATATATCGAACAATACCAAGAGTTCTTTTTTCTCTATACTGTATTATTCAACTGTAGGCATAGCGTGAGTTGAAATATGTTGTATCTGAACCAGGGTTGTGGCTCTTGTCGCCTCGGTGTTTGATGTCGGATGGCGCCTACAGAGATGTCTAATTTCCTTCCTAAAGTTTCCCCCACTTACACAATAAAGAAGAAAGTTCAGTGTATTGTTGGAGTACATAAGAAGATTGGCCACAGCCCAGAATAAAGTCAGGCGAGCTATCGTGTGATGAGAAGCATTCGCTGACCATTCTTTGTAAAATGCCAAGTACAAACTTATAGGAGTCGTTGAAAGGAGAAAAGCTGTATTAAGTACGATCAGAGTAGCGGTCATTGAGTTAACTTTTTTCATCCTGTTTCGGGTGCCTTGGGGTACGACAGTTCTTTTTAACTTCTGGTGATTTTTAACTACACTTGTTATGATAATTACATTTCCAATCAATATAAGTAGAAACGGTATAGCGTTAAATTTTGCTAAGTCAATCCAAGGCCAAATGTCAAGAAAAAACCTTTTATAACTGTCGTTTTCGTAATAGCAATGCTTAAAAACGGTCTTATTACTTTCAGTGTTGGTCACATCGCCAATACCATACATTAAATGCGAGTTGATCAGAATAGTGGTTCCTATTAGGACACCCAATATACAGCCAGCCACTGTTCTGTTACATCGCGCTTTGCTGGCATGTGGAAACCACACCAATGCAACCCGCTCTAGCGTGACAACAACCAAAACCCAACCAGAGGTATCTAGTGACATGTAGACCACCCAAAGGTGCAATTTGCAGCTCAGCTCACTTAGGAGCCGAACATCTACATCGAATGATTGAATGATCCAGTGTCGAAGTAAACCAGAGTAGAGAACAATCAAGTCGTTTAATGACAGTGCCACTAAGTAAATGACGGTCGTCTGTTGGCGAAGATTCTTACGGAGCAGAGTGACAATACAGAAGATGTTGCCGACGGTTCCGAGAGCTATCATGATCGGAGAACAGTATTTCCAAAGATATATGGCGAAATGATACTCAGGGTATGACTCTGGAGATGTAGCATTGTCTTGCATACTGACTGAAAAAAGAAAATACGTGTTTTTGAATATCTTAGTAATCATTCAACTCCACTTGGGTATGAATGTTGTTAATATACTCATAGTTTTAATTGACAGCAGCAAATTGTCTAATGTTCAATGTTTTATAACATCATTACAGATCCCAAACCTTTGATTTTCAATGACACAATTTTAACTATGTTAAAGTATTAAGTTAATGTTTTTGATATTATTTTACATATTATACTGTATTTATTTTGTATATATATATATATGATATAAAGTATATCGTCATTTTGTTTTTAATGACTATTTTCGATTCTTATATGTGTTTTAGTTCATCATTTTAAAATCAAACAGCAGAAACATTCAGAGTAAAGAGTTGACAAAAATATTTATCTAAGCACAAGAATTATTACGATAAAGGAATAGCAATATCAGTATTCATTTTGTTTTACGAATGGGAGAAAATATGAAAAGACAATGGTAAGGTTGCTACAAGTTAGAACGAAATTTCACTTAATTATATCTTACTTATTCATCAAGGGTATAGAGATTTAATCAAAATTGTTTTGGTTTTTTGGTGTGTTTTTCAATGTAATTATGAAGTAATTTGTATGGTTTATTGCATAAATTAAATTGTGTATTTGGGTGTATTATAGATATTCCAAAAAATTGGAAGCATTTTTATATATATTCCAAATAATTGGAAGCATTCTTGAAAAAAGTGCACCAAATTAATTCCATGTTTCATATCTAAAAATGTTGATCTTGGTCAAGCAAAATTATAATAATATAAGTAACATAAGTTCATTCATCAAACGCAAATTTAATTAGAATTTGAATAGAATAAATATGAAGGATAAGACCATGGCGGAATACACTGCGTTCAATTGCATTGGGTACAAATATTCATTTAAATTCATTTTTATATAATTTGTCTATAGCCTTTTTTTTTTTAATTTTATATTATGAATAACAATTGTTTCCCTTAATAATAAAGAATATAATACTTATATATATTCATTGCAATGAAAGAAATAAAAGATACACGAATGAGTGAGTACATTACGAAATATAAGAATATCAAATCATTTACCTTATATAAAAGATTTTTTTAAAAATCTATTCAGCTAACATGATTCAACGTCTATTATATCTAAACTTTCAGCATAAAATTATATACAAAGTACAATGAGTCAACACAAGAACTAATTTCAAATAAGTGATTGTCAAAGGACTTCTTTAGTTTGTCATTTTTTAAAAACCTTTTGCTGTTAGTAGAGAAAATTTTTATTAACAAAAAATACAGTTATAATATGTTGTAATTTATATCGGGATAGTCAAATTCTTCGTAGAGTTTTTTTTATTGCTAAAACCAATACATATCAAAACAATATAGTAATGGATATCAATTCAATTTCTTCCGTAATTATTTTTTTCTAAAGTGGCATTTAAGTGGAAATTTGAAAAAAAAATGTAATTATTTAGAATTAGATAATAAAAATTTTTATATGATTATACGCGCAATGCTATAGGAAACAACAACTCACCTGGAAACATGACGAAATGATAAGTGATCGACTGCCTGAAAGCTGCGCAGGCAAATGGCATGAGAACCAGTATATCTCGACTGTTTTAAGGTGTATTTATACGTACGTAAGAAACAATATTAAGTAAGATAAAATTTATTGATTACTAATACATAATGTTTTTTCGACAGGTAGTGCAGATTACCCCTTCATCATTTGGGAATTTAATCTTTTTGCAGTTTCTAATTTACTTTAAGAAGTATTTTATTCAATATATAAATACGTTGAATTGGATCAAACAGCAGGCAAAAACCCTATTTATGTTTCTTTCCTGACATTTTGACACTTTGCAGAAGATTGAAAGAAAAAACCAACTCCACAAAGGTGAACAGACAGACAACGACGGGAGTGGTAGGCTTGAAATGTTGAAACTATTTATAGACTCCTGATTAAAGTCAAAAGAAACCCAATAAATGTTAAAGCGTTGAAATTACTGGGATTGTTACATGACGACCTATATAGTATTTCTTCTATTGATCCTATTTCTGTTCATTTAATTTACGTTGGAAATTAAATGAAGATGATATAAGCGAAGGTAACTTGTGTGCTTTTAATTTTGTATAAGATAGAACCATTTTAACAAGGCCTTGGACTTTCAGTAGGACGTGACTATCTATTTACTGCGTCAAAACAAGTTAAAATGATGCTGGTTTCAAGTGAAATATACACCGATTGCCTAGTCTTTACTCAATAGCCAGACAAATTTTGTTGATTTCATTGAGCAATGGCTGAGTGGCCTACGATGAAATAGACAGGATTACGTCACAATGCTGTTTGACACCAACTACCCAAAGTCCAAGCTCTTGTTAAAATGGTTCTAATCAACAGTACGTTGCTTTTCATCATGTCAAGTCCTGACCAGCAAATATCATTCTTAGTAATATACATTTATGTGCCTTAAGGAAAGTTTTTTTAAAGATGCACACCAAGGTTTAATTTTAAGCTCAGATTTGATGAAGATGATATTCTGATATATTCAAACGAATAGCTTTTTTAATTATAAAGGGGCAACCACAATCGATCGAGATATGTCTCTTTTATGTTGAGAAGACAACAAACTACAGTATAACGTGCGAGCTAAGTGAATGTACAGTGAATAATATTTCTCCTTATATCAAATAATATCTCTCCTTATATCAAATAAGATATACATAAAAGTTGCACTGAAGCGTTATGGTGTCTCAAATAACTTAGCAAACTATCTAGAATGACAGACATCGGATACTTGAATGGTATTAACTGTATCGTTATTACACATTTGAGAGATAAATTGACTTCTTGGGAATTTTTAATTCTGTATACACAGTCACGATATACTCTGCTTGGACGTCATTAATATACCCAAGAGGAAAACATCTAGTATTTATCTACTAATGTTTACATTATTACACTGTGATAACACTACGTATCGATTTTGTACTATATAACCCATAACTTCAAATGACGCCAAATTGAGGCGCCAGCGGGGTTTGCTTATTTAATATTTAAATATTTAATCGTACGATGGCTTAAAATTATATAAATATAAGTAATAAGGAATCATTCTTTGAATATTATGAGGTGATAATTTCGGTCGGGGCGTGATCAAATCTATCATAAAGACTTTATTGGATTTGATCATGTCCAGACCAAAATTATCCCCTCATAATACTCAAAGAATGATTCCTTATTCCTTAACTGTTAGGGACCTCAACTAGAAATCAGGAAATAAGAATGTACATGTACTTACGTTTGTTTTAACAAAGGGCGAATGTTTAAGGTGGAATAACACACCTGAAAAAAGTATTTCAAATTAACAGTAAATTAGTTGATTATGAAAGATATAATGATAAATAAACTGTACATATGTCAAATAAGCGAAAAAATTGCAGTTTGGGGAAAAAAATGAATATCTAAAAAAATCAATTCAGTAAGTAACAATAAAAGCCCCTGCGGGAATCGATCTCGGGATGTACGAATCACAAGGCCGACACTTTAGCCACTCGGCTATGGGGTAAGTAACAAATTGCCGTCGATAAATCGTTTTAATAAAACAAAATGTCGTTTCGATCAGAGGTCAGTCATTTTGTGATGATGTGTTATTCCATCTTAAGTTCATGTCTTTTGTTAGAAACTAGTCAATTAAATATAATACGAGTTAACTTGTGCTTTTACTCACTGCCCATATATTAAATAGTTTTCTCTTCTTTATGATCAAATTACGAGCAATACACTTTTAACATGATTGAGATATTTATATCTGCGTTGTAAAATCAAAGAGTGAACCTACATCAAACAGGATTTCTATATTCTAATCAATCAGAGAATTAAATCGAACACGCAAAACATTTCGTTTTTCTTTGCTTAGAACGTTAATAGTACACAAGATGTGAGCAAAAGACAAACAGTAGACGCGTGACTAAAGAAAATAAGACTATTTTGCGCATTGATCACGCAGATTGTCATAACCTGTGGTGATTAGTGGGGCTTCCTCTTCGTTTGTCGACTCCATCCAAAGTTCAAGATCGCCCGTGTAGAGTGACAACATTTCCCTTTTTTTTTTTTTTTTTTAGATCCTATGTGTTCTTTTATATTTCCCAATCCTTTAAAATGTTACTCAATTTGTAACTTACACCATAAACAAGAGACTCATACTCATGAGCCACATCGTTCACCTAAGCAACAATAGCCATAATATAATCGGCTTTATGGAGTCATATACAGAATATCTGGACATTGAAGCAGAATAGATCCCGTATAAAAAGATTTTCAAAATTTTCTCCGGATATTCTTATGTTAAATATTGAGCCCCTTTTGTAACAGGATGACTATATAGTCATATCACATATTGAGCATTGCAGTTCTCAAGATCTCAAACATAGTAGACATTAAACTTTGAACCCCTTGTGGGGCCCAATAATTGTCCAAAGGGCCACAGTCTTAACAATTAAGAATCAAAAATATGTCAAGATGCTTTTATATAAGTAGTACCGTACATCTATCATAACATTTGAATTTTTAAAAATGATTTAAAAATCATTCCTATCTAAAACTGGATCCCCCTTTGTGGCCCCAATTTATCCCCGAAGATCATGATTTTGACAAACTTGAATCTACTCTCTACCTGATGATACTTCCAACCATGTTACAGCTTTTCTAGCCAATTGTTATTTAAACCACTATTTGTTATATTTCAATATACATGTCATTTTACTGATTTTTCCAACTTTACATATATTAATATACCATACAGTATATCCTGCAACTCTAAAGGAGAACATTTTAGCACTTCCATATTTGTTGAGGTATTCTATTTCAACAAACCGCGAGCAATATGTAATACTGAAAGTGAATATATGAAGTGATAAAAACATCAACTTACCTGAGTAATGTACGATGACAAATATATATATGACCAAACAATTCTTCTTACAGAAAACGTATAAGCAGCCAATATATGCAAATTCTGGCTTTGTTCTTTTTCGACCGAAAAGTTTATTATTAGGGTGTTGACACGGAACTGAATTGATCTTCATTTTCTACGTTTTCAGAGTTCGTGCGATCTATGCAGCTACAAAGATAACGGAAATTTCGCCAACAATACATGTAATGATGAAACAGTTTGAACAGCGCCAGCTTCTTTTGAAAGAAATTCTTCAATCAAGCATAATTGTGCGATCCCAAAGAAAGACCGTATAATGTGTATCAAAATCTGAAACGTGACATGAAAATCTTGATCATAATAGAATAGATTGAATAACTTTTTGAAATACGTTCGCTCCTTTAATGGCCATCATGTCACATTAGACTACAATTTCTGGTTATTAGTTCCATCATGATAACAATATTTCCCCCGGAAAAATGGAAGTAATCATATCCTAACGTACAAAGTTTCTATTGATTCCCAAACACTTTAAGCAAATGTCATATGTATAAAACAAGAGGCCAGTAGACCATATATATCACTCACATGTGTAAAGTTCTCGTGTTATATCGAATGTATCCCAAATTTCTACAGTTTCTATCATATAAAAATATGTACTAGTAATTTTCTGGACCTTAATGAAGATAGAAAATGATTAAGTAAGCATTTCTATGCTTTAATTAATTTTAGGTCCCAAGATAAATGTGATAATGATAATTTCACCCCTCCTACATGCATATATTTCAATAAAATTTCGCAACCCTTCAAGTAGCCACAAAATGGGTCAAGAGGATGAAAGTTTAACAAACTCTCAAAAATACACTATATCGGAATGTTTGCACTTAATTATCTTGATCAAATTATTTGTCTAAGAGTTACAGATTGAAGAAGTCTTATTACACTTTATCAGGTTACTTGCATGAAAACATAGCAAACCATAGCAATGTGTTCTTAAGATGTTTACATTGTGTATATGTACATATTCCTAATTGCAACCCTCCATGGACCTATTATTGGTCCGGGGATCATGGGTTGCATAATTATATATGTTCATATTATCATGATTTTGCATATAAGTTTTACATATATTGTAATATTGATATGATATTCAGACACGGACTCTAAAAGGGCTTCCCCATCTACTCATATGTTTAATTCAGTACCCTTTTTTGGCTCCAAGATTTAAAATTTACAATATTTCACAATATATAAGAGATACAAGATGTCCTACACATTTTAGCATTCTGGTTAAAAATAAAATCCACCAGATTAATGTGGTTATGAAAAAGTTCAAAATGTAAACGACACAAATATCCTGATATCAAACACGAAACAAAGAAATAAATGAACACTGCCTTTATATCATAAGAAATTTTTTAAAATATGAAATCTTGTATCGTGAATGTATGATTATCCTCTGAGGTTTGTGTAATACCGTAGTTCTCTAATTTCACGTGACTGGAGTTATATTTGTTACAGTTTTATCTTTTAACAACTGCTTAATCTGTTGATTCTGGACGTCATAAATAGAGTTGAGGGTACTGTGACGTATGACTACATTTTGTTTAAGATTTAATATCAATTCTATGTAAGAATCAATGATTTACATAAGGGTCTGGCGACGCATGGTCACTCATTTTCTTTACATTTCAAACATGGACACACCTAGGTGTAAAACGTCAAATTTACACTAAAAGATGATTGCTTGGGGTAACCGTTGCCATGGTAACCGAGGGTAAAGATGGGGAAAAAAGCTAGACTTACCTATTTTGAAGCCATATTGAACGGTTTTGCTCACTCATGTAAACTATCAAAAACATAACACAAGCTTTCTCATATTGTCAATTCTTATTTCAAAGAAGAAAATTAATGGAGAAACAAATACTTTCAAAATGTTACCATGGAAACCGTTAACAATTTTTGAAATCGGTGTTCTGCGTATTTTTAATAAACCGATATGGAAAACAATTAAATTTTTAATCCTTTCAATGTCCGTGCAATATTAATAAATTGACACCCGTTGCTATGGTAACAAGGTCAAGAAATTGAAGATTGAAGATGATTTTGATCAGCTGTAATTCCAGATTTTAGAATTTTTTTTAGCAACTGTTTTAATGGAATTTGTACAAATATGCCTAAATTCTTAATAATACTACAAAAAGCTTTGTCATGCGAAAATGGAAATTTAACATGCGTAGAAAGTATCACTTTTAAAAAGTCTATAGCAACAGCAATTATTTTTAGCAAATGTCAGATTTAAAAGATTTTCGATGAAATATAAGTGTCCGCCTTAGCAGCTCTGTTACACAGAGTAAGACTATATACATGTAAGGTTGATGTTCAGGGGGCTGAATGGTCGTGGCCATTTTGAGTTTTATTTAAACCTCCTATACAAGAAGAGCTGCGTATAAAAATATAGGAAAACGTAAATAAAATCTAAAATATTTTGAATTTTTCTTTACTAAATAATAGTTTATGGCCAAAAAATATAAAGTTTAAAAGTTTAAGGCAGATCTAATGGTTAAATGTCAACAATCCAGCCTCGTTTAAAACCAAGGAAACATTAAACATACATTAACCTTAAAGCGAAAAACCACCAAACCTAAGTGCTTCTTTGTATTACCAAGCAAAGTTTCATGAAATCAGGAGTATCTCTAATGGCATTATGCATGAGTGTTCATTATTATGCTTCATAGAATTCGTCATGATATACTTTAATAATTGAGAGAGGCTAAGGGGATCAGAAAAAAACTAGGTTAAGGTAACCTAAACAAAAACAAATGCAGTGTAAAGACATTACAAGCACTAATATTGAGCATAACAAGCAATTCTTTATGCAAGTATTACCCTTTTTGGTACGGCACTAAAGACTATGCTTTGATAACGTTCGAAAATAACGTTTAAGATCATTCTGATCCTATAAATCGTTTCTCGTGTCCAATATTTATTTAATGAGAGAAACAATGAAAGGCATAATGAGGGTAAACCACATATGAAAGTAGAGATGTGTTACAGTTTTTGCTGGCATAGAAGACAACAAGATTCCAGGCGGATTTAGTAATTAAAAGTTTTCCTTTATTACAATATTCCATATATATAATTATTTTTGCCACAAGAGCTGCGTTTTGGCCCAAAATGATCAATATAATGCACAGCCAAATGTTATATGTTTGCAGTATTTGTCGAATCATTTAATTTAGATTAGTTGTGAAATTCTTACGTACTAACGTTTATAAATATTAAGTCCTCGACGGCCCAAGTCTACCGCTTAACATACACGAATTAATGATTTATTATAAATAATGGGACATTCAGAGTTCTCTTGGTATCGTCGTCGAATAAAAGGGAACAATTGAGCGTATGTATAATGAAACAATGCAGTATAATGCTAAGTACTATTTTCATTTAGACAAATTTTATTAACATAATTAAAGTATTTGATATTACTATTTTGACTTTAACAGCTATAAATGCGGGGATCTAAAAGAATGTGGGGCATGGGGAGGGGGGATTCAGAGCCCCCCCCCCCCCTTCTGAAAATGTGACATCACACCGAGTTTCTTTTGTATGAACAGTATCCATAATCTATTTGTCAACCCTAAATTGATTAACACTACCAATCAAGAAAATGAGAAATAGGATAATATATATGCAATATTTTGCAAAAATATTAACAGCTGGTATTCTTTACATAAATTATCAAAAATTAATATGTAAGTAATATGCACATATCTAATATATGTACAATTGCTCTGCAAAACAATAAACTTTCTATATTGAAAACTTAAGGAGGAGTTGTCCGTACAAAAGGGGTACCCTATGTGCAATATCACGCCAAAAATGACTTAGTTCAACAGTTAGTATTTTTCGCAATTTTTATCAAAAATCAAAATCCAAGTAATATGCACATCTCTTACATATGTACAATTAATCTGCGAAACGAAAATCTCGTATTTTGAAAACTGTACGAGGAGTTATCCGTACAAAAGGGTTTATCCGTACAAAAGGGGTTCCCTTTTGGAAACCGCCCCTTCCCCACCCACGCCATTCACACCATTTTAATAACGGTTTTTTTTCCTATGTAAAACCCGGTTAATAAAGTCCAAGGACACGCCTTTTTGGAAAACAAATATGTTCCGAATAGAACTCCAACTTCTGAATGCCTCCTTAGACATCCCTTCCTCAGAAAAAAATTATGCAATTACAACATGTAATGCTATAATGCTAAAACAATCTCGGCGTTACAGGTACATTGTCCAAGAGTTGAATTTTTATAAAGTGAATCAAGCATGTGTTTCTATATAAAAATATATCTGAATTACACTATTCGAACACCAATGCTTCAGTACCCTAAACTCTTTATTGATTTCCTTTGACATTTTTCTGAAAATGTACATCCTATAGTTAATTTCCCTACCGACATTGAAAGTTGCTAATTTGCTTTGCAGTTGACAATGCAATAAGTCTGAGGCAGACCTCCAAGATGCTTTAAATTTCAGTTTTCCATTTTACCAGTCAAATGATTGAAATGGAAACACTGCACGAAAAGTCGCGTTTAATATAATTTTATAGATTCGTTTACCAAATTATATTTCTTGTTTTGAATATAATTTGTGAATAACGTTATATTATATGCAAAATATAATGTCATATAATTGATTGAATTTTATTATAACGTATAATTAGATATAATGCGATATACAACGAGAATAATGTAGTTTAATAGAAAAAATTATACGTTTCGTTTAAGAAAATTGACATTCATATGTAAATACATTCATACATTAAGTTTAATTATGTTTCTGGTATTAAATATATGTGATAAATAATGTGTCAATAATACGTTATTTTATACCAAATAAAATGTTGTTTATGTACTCATTATTGCAAAAAGACAAAATCGTTTATATCAAAGTACATGTATCTGATATTATGTTCTGATTTAATAGTGGGAGGGGTTCGGGACGGAAAATACAAAACACCTTAATGATTATTTTTGTCAGATACGTATAAGTAGATTAGATACAATACACAAAAAAAAAATAATAATAAAGATTAATAGAAAAAATGATAACTATATATGGGGCGCCGTAACTATGTCTAGAAATTTTATCTATACATTGTATAAGTAAATTTGCTTATACTTTAAGTTTAACGATGTTTGATTTGCATTAAATATACGATATAAATAATGTGCCATTAATACATCATTTTATTTAGAATGCGCGTTTATTGTTTACACACGGATACAAACAGACTAAACAGACAAAATATTATAAAGCATCCAATATTATTATGCTCTGAACTTACATGACGAGAGAGAGAGAGAGAGAGAGAGAGAGAGAGAGAGAGGGAGGGTGTTACTCTTTATTAGTATTACTGAGCCGTATTTGCAAATAAACATTCAAATAATCATTTTCGTTAATATCCGATGAATCTATTTTTTTTTTAATTATTAAGAGAATGTTTTAAAAATCCGTAATGTATCTCTGTGTTGCTGCAAAAAGTTTAACCTCTACGCGCATGCGAAACATTTAGCCAATCAAAAATCGAGAGAATTCTGAACCCGCCAAACTGGGCTGGCGATAACATGCCGGACTCGAAGTAGATCTATCGGAATTTAGTGCTCTTGGACTAATTAATCATCAGATTCGTACCTCGACGAAATTGTTAGGAAAAAATCCATTGGCAAGACCTATAGAAAGTGCCGAAAGGGAAGAAAAAGACACCACAACGTCAAGCAAGTAAAGCGCTCTTCAGTAACAAGATGGCGAAACAGTCCCACAACGTCAGTCCTTAGCCTCAACTTCTGTTCTTACATGTAGCAGAACAGTGTAGCAGCACCTTGGAGATAGGTTCGCCGACCAGTAGTACCAGTGTGTGGTTGGTATGATGATGATTACGGTATTGATAAACACGCGACCCATTTACACCTGCTCTTGCAATTTAATTACTTCCCCTTGTGAACATGATTATTTCCCATGTAAGAGGACTATATATTACAGTCAACTCGTTCCCAAGCTGATTTGTAATCAAATAGTAGGATAGTCCGAGTGAGAAATGACTTTAATTATATTGTTACATGAAGTCATAACTTTTAAATATTCATATTTTTTTTTAAACACATGTGCAGAAAAATGAACACATGAATGTTTATTTATGAAGCAAACATGTCAGAGTACTTGCCCCGGTTGTAAACAGGATGGGCTTTTTCTCCGGAAAAACTTGATCCGAGTTAAACGAAAAATGAGTACCATTTGGTAGGTAAAAAAGGTATACCACTCAGGCATTTAACAGGTTGGGAACAATTCCCCTTTAGCGAGACAGTCTCGCTAAAGCGAGATCATCCCTCTTTACAGTAATAAAAACATGCCCGTAAATGCGAGATTTGGACACATTTTTTCATTATTATATTGTTTTCTTTAAACAGAAGAATATGCGGAAGAGCATTTTCACATTTTATTGATACTAAGGGCTCACTTACTACATATTTGTTTCAAACTTTGATATTTACAGCTGCGTTTCACTGAAATCCAGTTATAAACAAAATCTATTCAGCAAATTTCTTACGGAAGCCTCTAGCGGTAATAAATGTGATAGTCTTGTTAACATATTAAGTCGTACCAAGAATTATTCGTTCAAAATTTTGTTCAATTTATATTTAAATGTAGTTCATATATTTTCTCTTATCATTTTTTGATTTTGCATTGAATTTTTTCTTTCAAAAACAAAAATCTATTTAATTTTCTGAAAAATATTTGTTTACCATAGGTGTATATAATATTGCTGATACAACCTTCCGTAGTTTTCTTGGTCGTGCCGAGATCAAAATATAAAACCAAAAGCAACCAATAATTGCTGCATGATATTTAATTTCCTTTGCACGGTCAAACAGTGTCATCAAAATGAACACAAACTCTGATAATTTTCGTTTTATAAGAAGAAAAAACATACTTTCAATTGGAAAATTCGCGTTCAATGCAAGAATACTCGCGATTTCATCGATAAAAAATCATCCTATTTTTGTTTGCAGCAATGGAGCACTGATATTTTAGGCCACAAAGGTCAGTCTTGGAAAGTAAAATTGCTTCACATTGCTTTTCTTACCCGGATTTTTATATTTTACTGGGATTTTTCATTTATTTGAAATACATCATGAAAATCTCGCATTTACGGGCATGTTTTTATTACTGTAAAGAGGGATGATCTCGCTTTAGCGAGACTGTCTCGCTAAAGGGGAATTGTTCCCAACCTGTTTAACCACCAAATGGGACTCCAACCACCAAACGGGGTTGGTGCCCAATCTGTTTAATATTGTCAGGAATGTCATATTATCGAATTACAATATTATCTTTAAGTATTTAAACTCACAGGTGCTTGGGGACGGGAACCCCCCCCCCAAAAAAAACCCCAAATATTCACCCGACCCCCCACCCACCCCCATTTTTTCATCATTCGACACCAAGTGAAAATAACACGACTTGATCTATTTAAAATTTACAAAATAGCATTTCACCCCATTTAATAATACCTTATGAAATTACAGCGGGTCAGTTCTTTTCAGTTAAGTAATGTTGGGATTTCCTAGCATGGTGTTGAATTTTACAAAATGGCATCTGCTGACATTGCAAACATTTTTCTTGATTTATACCTGTGGTATATATTTCATTCTACATAAATAGCTTTTGCGTTAATTGTGTGGGTTTTTTTTTAAGTAGAATACAGCAATATATAATTACAAATAAATGATGAAAAAGTAACTCTAGAATGGGGGGGAGGGGTCCCCAGCATCTGTGTTTATAAACTTAAATAGCAATAATTAAACACACAAGTTTCAAATTTAATCAATGTTGATTGTAATCTGTCCCAAGTTATTGCTTCCATCACTTTTTGATAATTTTTTATATAAAAAAAAATATGCACATACCTGTGAAAGAAATACTTTTTCTTTCGCTTTGAACACCTTGGTCATCTACGTATGTCAATAAAAAAAGCAGAGGATTTCTGTGCCCTCAGCCAAAGATTTGGAGTCGTGATTTCATTGGCTAACTGAAAGGTAGCGAGTAAGCGAGCGGATCTAACATCTAATTTTAATTAGATTGATTTAGTGGATGAACGTATTTGAGCACAAAGGTATTTATGATTATCAAAATATTGAGCAAAAAGTGGTGGAAGGAAAAACTGGGGACAGAGTACAGCTATTTACCCAGGTTTTGTTGCTACCCATTATAATAACTATGTAAATCATAAAATGACAATCTATGAGATGTATTATGTGATAAAAGTTTGTCCGAAGACATAATGAAATGTAATAAAGTTAAGTTTTACAAATTTGTTCAGAACAAACGAGTATTTCTTAAGAAATCATCAAATTGATCAAAAATCATGTTTTCAGTTTCAAAAATCCCGGCTCGGGATTCGCTACCTATTTTAGTCAAACTCCTTCTTGGCAAACAATTTACGTAAAGGAGTCCAAGATGACATTAATCATTGTCTGAAGATATCCAAAAATCTACATTAAATTATCTCATAATTTATAAATAATTTGTAATTATATCAAAGCCTAAGCTTATCAGCATATCTTTTATGTATCTACAATCCAAATGTCTTTGTTTACAACCAGACCAATTGATTATGAGTTGGCTTGGGTTCGAGTCGGTTTGGGTACAACTTGACTTGATTTCCCTTAGAATAGCTCTTCAATGCCTGTATTTTGGTTTATTTTCACTATTTTGATATTGAATAGGACCAGCGTCAGGGCCTCTTGACAAGTTGAGAAAGATTGAGTTTCAGCAGCCTGCAGGAAAAAATCTTAAAGAGGCAGAAGGAAATCATCGCTAAATACTCTCTGAAAGTAATCCATCGCAAAAGAAAGGGAATAAGAAAGTTGAAATATGTGTACCCAACCATGTCTGTGTAAGTATATTTGATGTCAATAAAATATTGATCTGATTTGCCATTTTTAATATATTATTATATTAACACAAAAAAAATCATGACTGAATAGAAGATGCAGAATTTTTTTTTAGTGATTAATCTACTGTAGCTTTTTGTTTAAATGTTTTTTTTAATTAGCTTTTGCTAGAATCTTGTTGGAGGGGGGGGGCTAAGAATTAGTAGATTATGTGGTAATATACTCTCTGACAATAAAAAATTAAAATATTAGGCTACATCTGAACACAACATTTTAGGAAGCTTTGACTAAAATTAATTAAAAGAATTGGGTGAAAAAACTGTTCATTTTTTGTTGTGCACCTGATTTCCGCACCTGAAACTCATGATGTTCTGTATTCCTCATTGATTTTTTTTTTGCATATTTGAATGTTTGTAATATTGCTGTGACATAACATATATATATTTGATCATTTGTTGCACATAAATAAGCATACATGTAATTACTGGTTTGTATATTAATGTATATTCAATCATTTATACACATCTAAAAGATTTGTATAACACAGGCTTATACTGTAATGTACATAAGGAGTGTAGTGAGAGGAGTTATCTGAATATCAGCATAATTATTTGTAATTGTATGGCCTTGTTATGATATTTTGTCAATGCATACTTTCAGATTGCTGTGCATGATGGATACTCCCATGGAATTTCCATAGGACTGTAGTGGAAAATGAAATCCGATGATGGAAACCAAATGTTGAAGTAAAACTTTTAAAAGAATTAATAACTTAGGCAACACCAATATAATTTTTTGTTCTTTAGATCCCGTGCACTTGTATTTGAATAAAACTTTACAAATAATATTCTAATTTTTGTTGCAATGTTATATTTTAGATGCAATAAACAGATATTTCCAGTCTATGCAAGATAAAGGAAGGGTGGGAGTCGATTCTTTCAAGAAAGGAATGGATCTGTATCAAAGGAAAAAAGGGTATGCCAAATTGAATGCACTGCATGTTTTAAAGAGTCTAGGCCATTAAAGCATTAACTCGTTATTATGCCCCCCTTCAGACAAGGGAGGGCATACTGCGTTACTGCTGTTGGTCGGTCTGTACACCAACAATTTCCTTTTTATTTTCTATGCAGAGGTTGCACCTATTGATATGAAATTTGACATATAGATTTATCATAATAATATCTAGGTCAAGTTTGATTTTGAGTCTAATCGAGCAATTTTTGACAGAGTTATGTCCTTGGATTTGGAAAAATCCCAATTATTTGCTTCTTCGTTCATTTCTTTGCAGAGGTCTAGGTCTCAAAGGAAGAAAGGGGCAATTGTGTTTCACAAACATCTCTTGTTTTTAGCTCACCTGAACCAAAGGTTCAAGTGAGCTTTTCTGATCACCCGTTGTCCGTTGTCCGTCCGTCTGTAAACTTTTCACATTTTTGACTTCTTCTCTAAAACCACTGGGCCAAATTTAACCAAACTTGGTACAAAGCATCCTTATGAAAAGGGGATTCTAATATTTGTTAAAATAAAGGGCACAACCCTTTTAAAGGGGGAGATAATTACGAAACAGTGAAAATAGGGTGCATATCTTTGAAAATCTTCTTCTCAAGAACCACTGCACCAGAAATGCCAATATTTACACAAAAGCTTGTATATATAGTCAAGATTTTAAATTGTAAAAATCATTAAACATGTTTAGAAATCTTCTTCTGGAGAACTACAAGGCTTCAATTTGTGAGATTACTATGCAAGCATTCTCAAATTGTAAAGTTTCTAAATTGTGGAAGCCGTGACCCACAGACTAATTTTGGGGCCCAAGAAGGGGTTCAAAGTTAACATAGAAATATATAGGGAACACTAGATTATTACCCGCGCAAGCGCGGGAATTAACACTTTACACATTATTGTGATATAATGCTTAATATGTTGAACCATATTTTTTGTGCATTTTTGTATATCTTTGTCCAATTTTTCCTTATCTTCTTATTCTTTAAAATTGAAATAAAAAACAAACTGCATTGTTAGATATTTAGAGGAGCGGACAGGGATGAAAAATCTAAACTGAAATGGATAATATATACATGTACGTGGCCTTAATCCTGTTTGTTGCAGCTGACTGAAAAAATAAACTTTTTGCTGAATTTATTTCAAACCAGTGAATAGGTATTTAGTGTATTTGGTTCCTTAGGTCAATTTCCAATATAATTTCTATTACTGTCCCAAATAAGAATTTCAAATAAAAGGCTTTTGAAAAACCATCTGGAGGGGGGGGGGGGGGTCCCAATAAAACTTCCCAGTTTTATGCATACATCATTTATTCATATAGACGTAGAATACAATCTGTTCATTTATGTTTACAAATTAATGAATAACGTTTACAACCAATCTGTCGTGGTATGTATATGTATGAAATTAAAACACGCTAGGTTATGCATTATTATCCATTTGCATGCATATTTTTCACCAAAGTTGTCAGATTCAAAGTATCTGGCCGATGGTTAACACGCCTTACACTTTCCACCATAATGTCAATTAGTCAACCCATTTCTAGGCACACCGTTCTGGAAAGTTCTTTCCGTTAATACTAAAATATCGCATTAATTGTTCCATTTTATTTATCAACTTTTTGTATCAATCGAAGTCCGAACCAAGGTATTTGCCCGTGATGCATGATGAACTCGTCCTACACTTTTCGTTAATATGTCACCCCCGTTATATGGTTACCCCGTTCTGGAAAGTTCTATCCCATTCTCTCACCAGAGGTCGTGCTTCACAAGCGAATGAGTATCAAAACTAAAATCGCCCACTAAAGAAACGAATTGACTCATTTTATTTATTCAACATTTGTCAAATCTTAACTTCTATGTATTCTCTAAATAGGCTCACAGTAAATATATTCACTCTTTACGTAATCTTTCAATATTATTTCATTGCAAGTATATATTTTGATTGAGACTATCCCTGACTTGGATCCGCCAAAGCGTGTCCACCACCTTACTCTCATTTTTGCTATTTCGGGCTTGTTTATCGAAAATGAAAGTAGGTTTTTGATTAATTTCACAATAATAATTTATCAGTTAAATTTCAATTATACCTTACGGACATCATCTAACATGTGTTGAAATACCAAAGGTGTAAGCAAGTACTCTGGTGCAGGCATTTTGTAGTTTATTTGCAAAATGCCTTAATTTATAAGTATAGATACAATGTTTAATAAATATGTTGAACCAGGTTTTTTTTGTTCATTTTTCTATGTACTGTGTCCGAAATTTTTCTTAATTGCTTTTCTTAAAATATTCTATAAAATCGAAATAAAAAAGCAACTGCGTGGCTGGAAATTTAGAGGAGAGGACAGGGATGAAAATCTAAACTGAAATGAAGTATATACACATGAACATTTACGTGGCCTTAATTCTTTTTGTTGCAGCTGACTGGAAAAAATTAGACTATTATCTTATTTCAAACCAGAGTGTGGGTGTATAGTGCGTGGTATTTCTTTTTAGAACTTTGTTCTCTATGTCAAATTTCACTTAGGGTTAGAATAAAATAAAATAAGAATTTTAGATAAAACACTGTCAACAAATTAATTTGTAAGATTTACTACCAATCTGTCGTGGTATAAAAATGTATATCTTATTTAAGAACGCTTTTCGGCAAAGTGTTAATTAGTCAACACCATTTTTTGGCATCCCGTTCTGTAAAGTTCTTTCAATCAAAAATAAAATCGCGTCTATTGACCCATTTTATTTATTAACTTTTTTGTATTTACCAGATGTCCGATCCAAGGTATCTGACGCAAAGCATGGTGACTCATCCTACATTCTCCACCATGACGTTAATTAGTCAAATCGCGTTCTTGGTTTCCCCGTTCTGGAAAGTTCTATTCATCAAAACGAAAATCGCGCATTCAAGAAACGATCTGGTTCAATTTATTTATTCAACCTTTGTCAAATCTCAATTCTTATGTATACCCGAAATAGGTTCACAGGATATATATTCACTCTTTACATAATCATTCAATATCATTTCATTGTAAGTATAATTTTTGATGCAAACTCCCACTGACTTGGATCCGCCAAAGCGTGTCCACCACCTTACTCACATATTTGCTATTTCGGGCTGGTTTATTGAAAATGAAAGTAGGTTTTTAATTTATCTTACAATAATTACTTATCAGGTAAAATTCAATTATAGCTTACGGACATCAACTCACACGTGTTGAAATGCCAAATGTGTGAGCAGTTACTCGAGTGCAGGCATTTCGAAGTTTATTGGCAAAATGTCTTAATTTATAAGTATAGATGTTTAAAAATCTTCTTCTCAAGAACTACAGTGCAACAGTTTGTGAGATTACTATGCAAGCATCATTGGCTATTGTAGATTCTAAAATGGTAAAATCGTGACCCCCGGACTAATACTGGGGCCCCAAGACCCCCAGACCAATACTGAGGTGCTAAGTGGGGTTCAAAGTTTAACATAGAAATATATATGGAAAATGTTTTAAAAAATTTCTTGAGAACTACAATGCTACAGTTTGTGAGATTACTATGCAAGGATCCTCAAATAGTGTAGTTGTTAAAGCCAACCATAAATCCCGGACCAATACTCACTACTGGCTCTAAAAAGTACTGAAAGTGCCATTTTTTAATGATAATTTCTGATATTTACTGATATTGTACTGTTATTGCTGAGAATTTCTTATATTTATTGATAATTTTACTGTTGTTACTGATAATTGCTGTTGTTTCTGATATTTACTGATATTTACTGAGAATTACTGATTGTACTGAGAATTGCTGATAATTACTAAGAATATTCTTTAAGAGCCTTGGAATTTTCAAGGATTAAATTACATGCAAATTGTTAGGAAATTATTCCAATTTAACAAAAAACAAATAAGTGGCATTTTCGTAAAAGAAAAAAAATGAAAGATCTAAGTTTTCGTTGATTTTATCAACAGTAACTTCTCTTTTACAACCAAGAAAAATTAGGTTTGATTATTTTTCTTATTATCTGCTTATTTATTTTAATGTATGTTTTTTTTTAGTTCCTGTTCCGATTTCTTTTTAGCTGACTAACACAATTCAGCACGTCGCATGCTGACTGACGTTTTTCATACTGATTGTTAGACCATAATTAATCACCCAATTGTCTACGGACTTTTCCGTCTTTTCCTGATTACGACAAAGAGCACACGGCGGGTGTGACCGATCAGCAGAGGATGCTCACTCCTCCATGGCACCTGATACTACCTCTATCTTGGAGGTCCATGTTGCTCTGCTTTGAATTTGTATTTCGTTTTATGGATGTTTGAGATGGTTGACGGATTGTTAACGTTATTGTCATTTTTTTATGTAGAAATTATAGAATGGCTTTGTTTACCCTTCCTTGCGCGCAAATCCACTCGATACTTCAGTGTTATGTGAATAACAATCCATGCTTAAAAATCTTTTTATGAAGATTTTAACCTCTATATGTAATTGATAAATACATCTAATGATTCCCAATTTTGAGCGATCACTAATTCATGTATTGGACCATGTTAAATAATCATAAACTTAAGATTTTTTTTTATCCCGGCCATAATCACTAATTATGTTTTTAAAATAAAAGCAAACACTTTTGTTTCACGGTGTATTTCCCGGCCATTTACATCTGTTTATTCTGAGGCTACAAGACATATAAACAGGTGGCCAGTTTTCACACAGTCTATAAAAAACGGTGTTTATTAAAATGTTCTATCATAATGGTGTTTTAACCTGCTAAATCTCTCTCTCTCTCTCTCTTACAAATACTTGATTTATGCACTAGTACAATGTATGTAGTATTAGGTAATATGACTAGCGGTTATATGTACATTCGGTTCTAATTTAGAAACAAGGACACAATACACAATTCAACTGATTTTCTTTGATATATCAACGATTATATAATTAAAACCCACACTAAAAAGCATGGAAAACAATACACCCTGTCCTGTGTATTGTTGATATATCAAAGAAAATCAGTTGAATTGTGTATTGTGTCCTTGTTTCAAAATTAGAACCGAATGTACATATAACCGCTAGTCATATTACCGCATACTACATACATTGTACTAGTGCATAAATCAAGTATTTGTAAGACAGAGAGAGAGAGTTGGCAGGTTAAAACACCATTATGATAAAACATGTGAATAAACACCATTTTTATAGACTGGCGTCTTTGTTGAAATTTTTGTTGATTGCGTAATGAAACTCCGTATAAACCATGTGACGAGCTAAATATATAAAGTATTATGTTAACGCCTATTGTGGTATGTATTATGGATATAAAAATTTATCGATGACGTTTAATTTAAAAAGTACAATTAATTTTAGCTCACCGAGACGAAGTCGGGGGGAGCTTATGCTATACCCTCGGCGTCGGCGGTGGCGTCGGCGTCCGGACCTGGTTAAAGTTTTTATTGCAGGTCCTGTATCTAACTTATTACTTGTCCTATCTTCACCAAACTTGCATGAATGATGCATCTGGACCTACTAATGGACTTGAGAGACTTGGATGCTGAATCTGGGCCATGAATTTCAGATGCTGGAGGAGGTTAAGGTTTTTGGAGCAGGTTAAAGTTTTTGTTGCAGGTGCTGTTTGATAGGCATTTCTAAGTTACTACTGGTCCCAACTTCACCAAACTTCCATGGATGGTGCGTCTTGTTATACTGATGAACCTGACAGGCTTGAATGCTGAATCTGAGCTAAAGATTTCGGATGCTGGATGAGGTTAAGGTTTTAAGAGCTGGTTAAAGTTTTTGGGGCAGGTGCCTGCCCCTCTGATGATCATATCTTAGTTATTACTGGTTCTAACTTCACCAAACTTCCATGGATGGTGCGTCTTATGATACTGATGCACCTGACAGGCTTGAATGCTGAATCTGAGCCAAAGATTTCGGATGCTGGATGAGGTTAAGGTTTTTAGAACTGGTTAAAGTTTTTTAAACAGGTGCCCTCTGATGGTTATAACATAGTTATTACTGGTCCTTACTTCACCAAACTTGCATGGATGATGCATCTTATTATACTGATGCACCTGGCAGACTTGAATGCTGAATCTGAGCCATAGGTTTTGGATGCTAGATGAGGTTTAGTTTTTTTGGAACAGGTCACATGTTTAATTCATGTTAGTAATAGCACTATTGCAAAGTTGCATATATGATCTAACTATAATATAAATGAATGACAGAGGTAGCTTCAGATGCAGAGCCTGATCTCCATTATCGAGGATGCTAAAAAATATATCTTAGTTATTACTGGTCCTAACTTCACCAAACTTGCATGGATGGTGCGTTTTACGATACTGATGCAACCGACAGGCATGAATGCTGAATCTGAGCCATAGGTTTCGGATGCTGGATGAGGTTAAGGTTTTAAGAGCTGGTTAAAGTTTTTAGAGCAGGTGCCCCTTGATGATTATATCTTAGTTATTACTGGTCCTTACATCACCAAACTTGCATGGATGATGCGTCTCATGATACTGATGCATCTGACAGGCTTGAATGCTGAATCTGAGCCATAGGTTTCGGATGCTGGATGAGGTTTAGTTTTTTGGAACAGGTTACATGTTTTATAGATAATAGCTTGAATAATTGATTTAAATATAATATAAATGAATTGCAGAGGTAGCTTCAGATGCAGAGCCTGATCTCCATTATCAAGGATGCTAAAAAATTCTCCTACCTCACTCAAACCTGCTTGATAGATGTGTTTGTTGTTAAATGATATAACATGATTCCTATGATATAGTATTCTATGATATGATACACTATTGTTTAAAATGATACAATGTAATATCATACATTATATTGTAAAAAGTTATATGATACGATATGATATTGTATCAATTTTTTTGTACATTATTATATGATATTGTATTATGATATTGTTATGTATAGTATTGTATATTATTATACAATAATGTAGAATATGATATTGTATAATATATTATTTTATCGAATGATATTGTTTCATATTATATTGCAATATATGATATTGTATCATATGATACGATATTGTATATTATAATTATATTGTATCATATGATACAATATTGTATAATATGATATTGGTTTATATAATATATTGTTATATAATACATGAAATTGTATTATATGATATAATAAGATATTTTATTATAATATGATATTGTATTATATGATATTGTATAATATTGTTTTATATCATATGATTCAATAGTGTGTATTAAATATGATACAATATTATACAATACAATATTATACTATATTATACAAAATAATATCATATGTTACAATATTGTGATGTATTATGTGATATGATATAGTATCAAATAATGCTATATTGTATTTATATTAGGTATTATGATATTATATTATGTGATTAAATACAATAATGTATAACACGATACAATGTCATATTATATGTTACAATATCATATTGCATCAATATTTATTACAGTATTATATTGTAATAAATGATATATATTGTAAGTATCATTAGATGCAATATCATATTTTATATTATTGTATTGATAAACATTGTATCTTATAATATTGTATGAAATGAACATATGATTATCATACAATTTTTTTTACATATGATATACAATATTGTGTCAAAACAGTATCCATGAATACCCAAGATTATTAACCATGATTTTCATATAATATGATAAAGGTGGTTTTATAAAGGTGATGCCTCATAAAGTTGATGCCTCGTCTCGGTGAGCTTTGTAATCTGTGATTAACTATGTTTAAATAAGTTTAAGCAAAAAATCTAAGGTTTAAAATCAAAGATAGGTTGTATTAGATTAAGCCAATTTCCTAATCTTTACTATTTGAATCTTTATTACTTTTAAATGTGTTTAGAAATAAGATAATTACAATGCCATAAAAGCTAGGAGAAAGAGAGAGAAAGAAAGAAAGAAAAAGTTTACAACTTACAGGGTTTGACACTTAACTTTTTTTCTTTGGTGGACCGCAGGTCCACTGGTCAAGAATTTTTGGTGGACCTTCACAAATTCTGGTGGACCTTCATTAATGTTGGAATTTTTGTTGAATTAATTTCATGCTATCACGCTTATTGAATGCAATTAATTTGAACACAAACATGTGTAATCTTTTACTTTACTGAATTTATTTCATTTTCTTACATCATCATCATTTCCACTAGCAAAACATATTATAATTAAAATATTTTTACTGGTTAACAATTTTTTGTAGGAAGATTTCACTTCTCCCCAACAGAAAAATATATAGAAAGAGGTTTGAGAATTAAATCAGGGAGACTTCATTTTATTTATTAAGTTAACAATGATATTCACAATTCAAAACTTAAAATATACATGTAGTTAAAAATTTTGGGACAGACTATACTTAAAATACATGCTCCACACCAGCTAATAAAAAATCAAACTGTTTTTGAAAAAAATAAAAAGCTTATTTAATTTGAAATTTGATTCATTTAATGTATTTGTATCTCTAATAAAGGAAATATCTCATCATTTTGTAAGCTAAGTGACAAATAAAAATCTGTCTCTTTACTTCAGTGTAAGGGGTATTAGTCCAACCCAATGACCCACTTACCACCGTAATGCAGAGGATAGCCAACTGGTTAAATAATAATTGTTTTAGTTTTTATTTTGGATTAAAAAATCTTTTTATTAATCAACTATCATGCCAATGAAGTTAATTTACACAATCATGATCTCTGAGGACAGAATAACTTCAACTTCTTTTTATGAGGAAATTCTGGTGAAGTTACCGCGATCACAAAACTTCATTTATTCATTTTCGGTTGTCAATTTCAATGTAAAAATTTGCATTAATAATTTGATTTTCATTATAAAAGTTTAAAATTTTAGTGGACCGACGGTCCACCAGGTCCTGAACTGTTGGTGGACCTTCCCAATTTTTGGTGGACTCGGGCCGCCGGTCTACCGTTAGTGTCAAACCCTGACTTAATCTCTGTTGGAAATGGCGGTAGTGATGCCGTGATGGGACTATATCGTGCTTATGTCATTCTTTCTTGACGCCTCAAAATACCTTTTAGTAGATAATCTATGAGAGAGAGAGAGAGAGAGAGAAAGAGAGAAAATAAACCGTGAAATCTAAAAAAAAGTTTATATCCAAACCTGTGTTTGAAATGGCGGTTGTGATGCTGTAATGGAACTTTATCGTGCTAATGCCATTATTCCATTCTGACTCGAAAACTCAAATTCTAGGACTAGATAATATATGCGAGCGAGAAAGAAAGAGAGAGAGAGAGAGAGAGAGAGAAATAGAGCGAGATTATAAACCGTGTAGTCTAACAAACGTTTACATTCAAATCTGTGTTTGAAATGTCAGTTGTGATGCTGTAATAGGACTTTATCGTGCTAATGTCATTATTCCATTCTGACTCGAAAACTCAAATTCTAGAACTATATAATATATGAGAGAGAGAGAGAGAGAGAGAAGCTGATTTAAAATCAAGATTACATACTTAGCCGTGGAAGAGATGATATATTATTAAAAGAGATAGAAAGATCTGTTAATTAATCTTAGTTACTTATTTTGATTTTAGTAAATGATAGGAGAGAGAGAGAGAGAGAGAGAGAGAGAGAGAGAATATTAAATATTATATATCCAACTTTATTTGAATCAAGCGCAACTAAAATGATAAATATAAAAATTATTAGGTTTTTATTCATATGGTTGTCAAAAAAATACTCATTTTAACAAAACTTCTCAAAATCATGGACACCTCTTTACGGATATTACGTAATGTCTTACACAAGGTGTCAGACTGACAATTTACAAGGTTGATGATTGCGACATTCACACCTCTTGATCCGCTGAAAGTATGTATACTATACACAGATACTGCCTCGCTAATCTTTCTGTAAAGTAACACTTCAAAGACATTTTGAAGTCCTGACTAGGTATTTTCAAATCTCTATTGTGGAAAAAAAAATCATCAATTAAGAAATATGGGTTTTTTTAATTGTTGAAAAAAAAATTGTCCACCGAATTTTGAAATTAAATATTCTTGTGGAGTCTGTCTTTAGTTATCAATTTTGCCCGGCTTTCTAACATTACATTGTAAGTCTAAAATGTGATCTGTGTGTTTCCGAAGTTCAAAAGAAGCTACATGTATCGAATTAAAAAAAATAAACTGCCGATTACCGTATATACACTGGAAAATAAATTGCGTTAAATCTGAATTATGTGTTTTTTGGTAATTAAATCACAATGTTTTGGGCTTTTAAAAATATTTTCAGTAATTATCAGCAATTCTCAGTACCAACAGTAAATCTCAGTTAATATAAGTAATTATCAGAACACACAGCAAAAACGTCAGTAAATATCAGTAAATATCAGAACCAACAGCAATTATCAGTAACAACAGTAAAATTATCAGTAAATATCGGCAATTCTCAGCAATAACAGTACAATATCAGTAAATATAAAAAATTATCAGTAAAAAATGGCACTTTCAGTACTTTTTAGAGCCAGTAGTGACTGGGGCCCCAGAAAGAGGTTCAAAGCTTAAAATAGAAATAACACATGCTATGAAATAGAATGCTACAAGGAACTGTTGTTCAGGTGAGCGATGTGGCCCATGGGCCTCTTGTTTTTAATATATAGTCTCATAACTGCAATGTTGTGTGCAGACAAATTTTTATGATGCATAAACGCCTGTTACTCCATTTGTAATCTTTCAAAAAACAATGATTTAATGCTTAAAAAAAAATTCTGAGGAATTTAAAAAGAAAAGCCTGAACGTTTTACAAGCTAAATGTATGTTGATTTTTTAAGATAATATGTGTGTATAAACATATGTGTATTTATGTGTGTACATGTTGTAGAAAATGGAAGCTATACTATAGGCAGGCTGTATTGAAACAAAAGACCTCCTTAGTCCTGGGATGAGGAGAAAAAGAAACAAGTAGAACCTGTACTTCTTGTCGAGTACGTCATCAGAATATGAGAATGTTTGGGAATATGACACAATATATGAAATCACAAATCTAAATTGGCGCTCTGACGAATGTCCAATTGGACACCAAAAGTTCCGCTCTGAAAACCAAACGTTCAAAAAGGCAAAGCATAAGACGTATAAGGACCAACAAAAAATCATCTAGAGACAAACCAGATGATATATCGAATGAACAGAAATGGGCCATTCAAGATTTTAAAAAAGTTGCTACTGTCATGTATAATTACATGTAGCTCACCTGAGCTGAAAGTTATTATATGGTTTTACTGATATGCAATCATTTTGACATATATATTGTTGATTCTATAAAATTGTTTAGACTCCAGCCCATGGACAAATCTTGGTCCTTACAAGAGGTTTAAATTTTGATGTAGGTTTATTATCCATGTATAAAGAGTTGTTTAACACTTCTTGAGAACTGCAATGCTCAATATGTGATATGACTGTAAAATCATCCTGTTACAAAGCTTAATGATGAACCTAAGAATATGCTGGGTATTTTTTTTTTTTATTAATTTATTTACATATACGTTTAAGTTTATTTTCGGTAATTAGAGCATGCATCTTTCTAGTGTAATGGAAAACAATACAAGGGTATTTATTTTGAAAGGGAGCTCTGTTGGCAGTAAGTTGCAGATCTTGATACCCAAGTAAAAGAAAGGTGGCGTCTCAGACCGATCCTTTTGCTCTTGCTTGTGAGCGAGTGAGGCTTCCCTGTCAAAGGCTTATATAAGTTAAACTTCATAGATCAAATAATAAACTAAACACATTTTTGAGTGATATAAAGTGGTTATTTTAATGAATATTATATCATAAGTTGTTTCTATTTGTTCAAAGTAAACAGTTTGAAGACTAGGTTTTTAACCGGCTTTTCCGAAGGAAAAACTCGGTTATTGGAATGGTGAAAATGGCGGGCGGGCAGCTGCCAAAAGGGTACCCTTATTGTACGGATAACTCCTCTTACAGTTTTCAAGATAAGAACTTGTTGTTTTGCAGATAGTACATATATCAGAGCTGTGCATATTACTTGGGTTTTGATTTTAGATAATTTTTGGAAAAAAAATACCAGCTGTTGAACGCAGATTATTGCATATAGGGTACCCCATTCCTCTGGATGGGTTGTGTTTATCAATTTAGGGTTGACAACTGAATTATGAATATTGTTCACACAAAAGAAAACCCGGTTTGCTGTCACATTGACAGCTTTTCTCTTGTTGGCAATTTATTAAGTAAAGAGTAGTTTTTATGGACATGTAGGCAGTTAAACAGGACTATTTGTATGTACATCTTTCAGAGCTTGTTCCTGAAACCTCTGGACATAGACTAGAAAATTATTTACGGAAAGAATTATTTATATCAAAATTTCTTGCATCCCAATTCAAAATTGTTATATAAAATAGACTTACATTGTATATAGTTTCAGACTAAATGAGTTATATCTGGTGACAGTTTGACTGGTGGTCATATTTTTTTAATGTTTAAAGATAGATTAGCTTATTGAGTAGCACGCATGCTCATACAATTTTTTTATATCAAGTTATTTCAACCAACATATTTGTACAAGTTTCACTTATATACGGTAATTTTAACATTAGCTCAATTAGCTTTATAATGAACAGAAATTTGTTGTTAAAAGTATACAGGAGACAATGCAAGGGTATTTTGAAAGGGCTTTGCTGGCAGTAAGTTGCAGATCTTGATACCCAAGTAAGAGAAAGGTGGTGTCTCAGACCGATCCTTTTGCTCTTGCTTGTGGACGAGTGAGGCTTCCCTGTCAGTTTCCTATAGATGCAAGAAATGAACAAACCAGACTTGATAAGACATTTTTGAGTAAAGTAATCCCGCAACATGTTTCCTTTTTATGAAAAGTAAAATTGAGTTGAATATTCATAGTGTCATCACTGTTTTACATTTTTGTACATGCATATGCCAGATCTTATTTCAGACCTTATTAGGATAGACTAGGAGAATTTTTATTGAATTTCCATGTTTTAAATTTACCATTTTTTGAATCTTGATAATTAGTTATTACATGTATTTGCATTGGATGTTTGAGTAAATTAAAATTACTTTATAATATATATATTCCAAAATGTAAACTGAATAGTCTGGTCATCAGAATATGTACTTTTCTTTTCTGTCCAATAAATTTTCAATAATGGAAAACTTCAGGAATTATTTTTAAATCACATGTAGTGTTTAAAATCAGAGATTAGAGATGCACGTGTACATCCTATAATTGAACACAATTTGTTCATTCAATTTAGTATAATTTTGTATTTGTATGCATCATATGTTGGAGTTTTTCAACAGTATTACATATTATATGATTGTTGATATATTTTTCTTCGGAAGTGGTTTTCATGAAAACGGTACATTTCTATTGAGAACTCTTATCTATTTGCAATTGTGAACTATAGAGTATGTATGTATGTATGAAAAAATGCTATTTTCAAAATACATGTACTTGGAAAGAGAATTTGTATGTGCATGTGTGTGTATTTTAAAGACAAGTAAATAAGTAACACAATTTGATTACTTCAATATTGTCAACTTTCAACATTTGCTTTTCAAGTTGCACGTTAAACAGTTTAATTAGAGAGCATAACTTTATCCACATGCATTTTATGAGAATATTGACTTAGTCTTGTAATTTATGTTGTATATGAAAATACGTAAGTTAAACTAAAATTTGTTATTTGCAGACCATGCAGCAATTTTTATGGGTCTGTTTCAGTTGTGTGGTTTTTTTCCTCGTCCAGATAGATTCCATTATTTCCATTTTATGTGTATTATACTGAATTTGCTTAAGTCAAGTGTGCATTTCATCAATTCCATATGTATCTGATCACGACGTATATATTTTAATTTTCTAATTTGTGACATTCATGCTTATAACTTTGAAACATTTTGCTTTGTAAGAATACATGAATTTTTTTAAACATCATTGAGACTTTTAACATGCAATAAAATCGAATCATAAGTGGACTTGCGTGTGATTTTAATTTTCAAAAAATAATAGCAAAAACATAATAATAAAAAAAAACAACTGGATGTTTGAAGATATAGATAAAGATTTATTTAAACGAGAATAATGATGACGTAAAATATATAATTCCTGCTGATATTGGCAGGTTTAATCAAAATATTCTCGTCGCATAAACAAGAGGTATAATGTAAGTTTATGGAAGCGTTAATGGAATGTATAAGGAAGTTTACGATATCCGTATGTAATTTAATTTTTGAAAGTTTTATAATGCAAAAATGTAAATTAAACGAGAACAGATAATGAATTAAAATTCGACATTAAATTTTATTAACCAAACAAATTTAATATACACATTAAACTTAATTTTTTGAGCATGTTTAATAAAAATTATACGTTTTATATACAAGAGATATAATGTTAATTTACGGAACACATAAATCTGTAAGTATCAGTAAGTTTACATTTTTTCCAACATTATTAAATTTGTTCTTTTAGGGAACACAGTAAACTCATATTAAACGTTGATTATTTTTAAACGTTTTCGGGCACACAATATGTAATACTACATATTTAAATTTTAAATAATCGTATCGTTTAAATTGCATTTAAGGTGAAATTAAACGCGAGTTTTCGTGCAGTGAAACTTTAAGATTAAACAGAACAACATGAGACCCAAATCGCTCAAATTTTGACTCAAGTGACTAAACAGCTCTGTAATGTGCAATAAACACAAGAATAAAAAGAGGCCCAGGGGCAACATCGATCACCTGAGCAACAACAGCCATAACTCTGATAAATCAGCATTTCAGAATCAAATTTAAAATATATTGACAATTAATTACTAGATGCTGTCATTAGACAGTAATACCCGCACCAAGTGTTTGCCCCTAAATAACACTGTTTTGTACCAGTTTTAGTAAAAACGAAGGCCACATGCACGTAATACACCATCATCGGAACCCACGGGTTTTCTATCCGTTACACTGCAGTATAACGGATAGAAAACCTGTGGGTTCCGATGATGATAATGCACATGAGCGGCCCTGTATGTACAGTTGTGGTTGAACTGTTTGCATGTGAATTTTCAGTTAATCAATAATCTTTTCATTACATTTCATAGAAAGTATGGTCTATATAATTATTACAAACAAAATTAAATTACGTCCCCTTCCCTCGGCGGCTGCCGGTGTCGTATAATTAAAGGTCCTCCCCGTAAAATGGTCCGGAGCGGACCTATAATGTTAACATTTAAGGTCCGCCTTTGCTCTAAAAGGTCCGGCCCGTATAAGAAAAGGTCCGCCTAAGATAAAAGGTCCGGGGTATATTTTCCATTTCGATCTTTTCAATTTCGAGTATTTTGTTACAAAATAAGTGGTATTATATTGTAATTCGTTTAAAGGAGTACTTACCCGAAGTGAGTTCGTAAATATCCAGCACAGAGTGTAAATGAAAATACATACAGCTTGGTCAACACAAATAAAAATTACAATATTTATTACAGTTTAAAACTGTTTTTTCATTTAACTTTAATTTTGCAGGGCGACCTTATATAAACAGGAAATGAAGCTACATGTATTAATTGGTGTCATTAATTAAACAATAGCTTGAACCAGGTGTTATATACACACACCACCCTGCAGGTGTGAAGGGTTCACACCTTCAGGTGTTTGACCGTTTGAAATTATTAAGTACTAGTAAACAATGGACATTTCACACGTCCTCTTTTTGCACATCTTTCCAATATGATACACGTCTGAAAACTTAAACCAATTCAAAATAAAATATTCTTCACAATTATAACGATACCCGCAAGCCGTATTATAATTGCTATATTTTATTTGCACTATGACACATGTGTAAGTTATGCTAATTATTATAAATAGTTCAGTTCTTCGATCCTTCTTTTCCCTAATTATATTTTTGGATCGGACCTTTGCCTTTGTTATAATCAAAAAAGGGTAGTATCCAATTTTTTAAAGGAACTAATTTATATATAATAGGAAATTAAATACATGTAAGATTAGTAAAGAGCCCTATTCCTTCGGCTATATTAGCATTTTGCATCTGACAAAAAATATAAAGGGATTTTTTTTAAAAGAACATATTCGTGAAAAAGGCAAATGTTGACACCCCTGGTAAAGAAATTGGGCGCACAAGATTATAAGTTTGCAGGAATCATCGACACGAATCAATAGTGATTTAAATGTCTATTACCTCGATAGGCTATATGTACAGATTTGAACCAAAATTAATTACTCAAACTATATCATATTGAGAGTTGAAGTAAATGTCTATTTCGGCTATTAAAAGAAACTCACAAGCTTTCTAAAAATGGCAATGAGAGGGTAAACCGATAACTAGTTATATTGGAAATGTTAATGCATACATATTTTAATTCATTTATATCGTATATCTTAATAAACTAGTAATAAGAACAGAAAATAGTGTTCATACGGCAGAAATCAATAACGGCAAATTAAAATATACCGGTATTCTAATTCTAATTCAACATAATGTTATATCAACATACATTTAAAAACAAAAAAGTTAAAAAAAATAAAGTGAAAAAGGAGTCACCGGTAGGATTTGAACCCCAAACATCGCATGTATGTATTCACTAATCCAGGACGAAACCATTGAGCCATGCGTGACTTCACAATATGCGGTATAAAGTAGTGTTTGAAACAACATTGTCATATCCATGGACTTTGTTTTTTATCCTCACAAAAATATTTTGAAAAAGTACATAATTAGTCATCTCTGGGTCATCTCTCCATCTTTTTTTAAAAAGCGACATCTTTAATGTTGAAATATGTCATCTTCAAATTTGTGAAGAGAAGACCCAGAGACAATAAAATCATTTAAAAAAGCTGTAAATAAGTATGATTTTGCATGAATTGCATCGTGTTGCTATATTTAGACCCATATAATGATAAAACCTTTTGCATTACAAACATTTTTCTACCCATTCCACGTCCAGCAGAAACCAAATAACGGTTATAATTCGGAAAATGTGCAAAATTAATTGATGAAATTTCCACTCTCCTTGTGCGCCCAGATTCCTGCCGAATGTACATCTTAAGCGCCCACTTTCTTTTATTATTCTAGATTCCTGTTACACTCACATATAGCATTAATTAATTTTTTCACAAATATCATGTAAACATCATAACATGCATTTCTTGGCCCCACCCCAATAAAAAAAAGGCCATTAGATAAAAAACAATACCGTCTGACAAATATGACAAATCTACCTTATTTTGTGATTATTTCAACGAGACGGACAATCGCTTGCAATGGATTCCAGGCCTTTGTCACGTTTTTAAAAAATCGTCGGATAAAACTCAATTATAAATATGTTTTCACTTCTTTTACTTAACATTACACTAATTTTAGGGTCTTTTTAGGGATACAATACATGTACCGGGGGTCTCACTTCTTTAAATGAAATATTTTACGATGAAAATCAATGATATAAATAATATTATGAATAATGTGTAACTACTCTGAATACATTTAAAAAAAACTAAGCTAAAGTCAATTTCATGTCCACTCCAACTTTAAGATCAACTGATAAATATCATTACAAGAACCTATATTAAACTCACTACATCCATGTATGACCAGTACTTTCAACGAGGCGGACCTTTTCTTGTACTATGATATTGGGTCCTACCCCCCTGAATCAAAATGTAATTTAGATGAACATCAATGCATGCATCAATATCTATTTTATACTTAATTTCTTGTTTAACTACATGTATTAAGTTAATGTTAAACATGTTTTTTGAACGGGCGGACCTCTACTTTTATTTGCAATTACGTCAAACTCCAGGTCAGATTACTCTCTTGAGGTGGTATATATCCACCTCTACATGTCCCCTATTCAGTCGTAATGATTGCATTTCGTACATAATAATCATTTCAATTTTGGAATGTGTCAAAATGTTCATTGAAAATCATGTTGCAAAAGGAATACAACTTTTTATACTTGTGCCAGTTTATTATCCATAACGTATTGGATTAAGGAAGTTTTTTTTTTTTTACATCCATTTATCAATTCATTTGATTAAAATCTTTGACTGTTCGCAGAGCTACGTCTTCTATTTGTTTATTCGCTTCGACAAACAGCGCTACTTAAAACCGTACACTTCCGTTCCTACACTGTGCATGGTACATGTAGTATGTTTATTTTTATGGCACGTAGAATCAGTGGATCGGTAGATAAAGTTCCTTCCGTGATCTTGTCTTAAATTTGTTGACTTAATCTTTATAAGACACTTTAAACATTTAGATAAATTTCCTTCCATGATCTTGTCTTAATGTTTTTACTTCATCTTTTTCAGACACTTTAAACATTTTGTTTAGACATCATTTGTTTGAAGAAACTAAGAGAGAGAGAGAGAGAGAGAGAGAGAGAGAGAGAGAGAGAGAGAGAGAGAGAGAGATTAACTTACCACATTATCAGATTTTTATAACTTTTTTAAACACTTTACCTGTAGTCAATTAAAATATGGTCTTCAATTATATGTACATGTATCATCTAATTAATTTCTTTTGTCTTTTCACACCCTTATAGTTACCACAGTTACGTATACACTATATTGTCAACGTATATCCTCTGTCCAGGTAATGCACATATGCGACCTTTAATTAATTATCTTAAAATAATGATAAATCTACCTATAAATTATTAGTATATTAGTATATTACCATACCTTCCTGATCTACTGAAAGTTTAACAAAGCACGAGCTAAAAAGACAATCTTAGTTGTGTAGAACACTATAGCGGATTTAGAGAAGGGATTGAAGTGGGTGGGGGGGGGGGTCCAGACCCTCCCACCCTTGAAAAAAATAATTTATATTAATACATGTAGTAAAATTACCAAACAATACACCTCGGACCCCAATCCCCCCACCCCCTGCAAACACAGTTACATACTACTTTGCCACCCACCCCCTACACACACACTCCTCATGGATAAAGAAACAGAATATTTTGATAACAACGAAAGCCTGTACATGTAGTAAAGTGCATTATAATCAAAATTCCTTCACAGTGACGTTTTATAATTTTAAATTTTTACAATACAGGTATGTAGCAAAAAAAAGATAAATTTTTAAAATTTTGGAATCTGAAGTAAAAAATAGAAAAGCCCCAGCAGCATTTGCACTCTCTACAGACATGTAGTTAACGCTCTAACCCATTGCACTTCACTGTTAGGTAACATTATTTTGGGGGGAATTATTATATTTATAGTTTATTGTTTATTTCTGCAATAGGGAGTTCATTACAATATGCAGGTGTCCTGTATGTACCACCTTAAAGCTGAAAATCAAGTGTGCTTTACATATTTTTACCGAATAAAACAGTACAAAGGGTTTAAAAGAATAAAGACATGAAAATACATGCATGTTACAAGAAAATGATCTTTGTTCGAAGTTACGTACACAACACAGGTCTACAGGTCGCATTACCGGGTACTATAGTTTTACCCAGCTCTTCAGTTATAGATGGCTTTCACGTGGTGTACATAACGGTATGTGTTTTCCATGTGCAGAATAGGATTAAATAACATGCATAAACATTTCTTTTGTGATGATCAGCTTATTAATGGATTCATATTGTGCTCTAATTGGATTATCATTATGATGTTAACCAATATAGGTAAGCATAATACATGTAGTACTCGCACAATATTATGAGACACCGGTATACATATGTATTACTTTCACTTTCTAAATAAGTGATCTCCCTTTGCCAGCATACTGTATCATCATCTTTTTTAAAATATCTAAATAAGCTCATCATTGTAACATATCCTATCACATTTGTACAGTTTCTGTCATTTTAATTGCAAAAGTTATTTTTTCATTTGTCAGATTTAAATATTAAGTTGAACCCATATTGACCCGGCCTGTGACAGTTTGTATTAAATTTGTGTATTACATTTAAATAAGTGTAGAGACTTATCATGTCTATATGAGTTTTATTTAATAGGGAGGAAAGGGTCTTTTTTCTTAATGTATTATGATGCATCAAATAAAACGTAGGCCATGACCCTATGGGATTGTTCTGACCCAATGAAACAGGAAAATACCCTTAGCCAAAAGAAATGGTCAATTTTCCATTTATTTACCATTTCTCATCCATTTTTCCTTGATTTTCCATTTATTGACCATTTATTTTCATTTATTTCTGGAATCAACTTTCTCAAACCATTTATTGAAACCATTTATTAGCCATTTTTAGGGACAAATGGTTTAAAATGGCCATTTCTTTCCATTGATTCACCATTTATTTTAAAAAATGGCATTGAAACTGAACTTCCTTTGCCAAGTTCACCATTTTTCTTCCATTTTTTTTCTAGACCATTTTCTCCATTGAAATGGTTATTTGAAGAAGCTTGATCTACTGAAATTCATTATGTGCATGTTGTATACGTACTGATCGATAGCTATACATATAGCGTTGAGACCCAAAGCATCAATTCCTTGAAATTACATGTATTTCCTTGATCACACAATGAAAGAAATTAAAGGAACATACAACAATAAAACAACTTACAAATTCAGAAGAAAATAAACTTCAGCATGTTTTATTGTCCATTTATATATTATACCGTATATTTATATACAAAGCAATATTTATCAGTTGACAATTGAGTATGCATTTCTGTCCATCTCTTCCTCTTATACAATTAATCTCTATATCATATCTATTTGGTAGCTAGTGGACAAATGTTTTTCCATTTATTTCAATAATATTACCGGTATTTAAATTCATAATGCAGCTCATGGGAATTAAGTCCAACTTTGCAGGGCAATTCACTTGCCATACACAACCAATGTTTTGTGAATTCCTCCTAAAAAGAATGAAAATACTTTAAAAATTTTTTTTTTGATAATACATGCATGCCCCCCCCCCCCCACTTTTAAAGTAATTTTTTTTAATTGGGGTGGGGGCTTGTTGGCATTCCTAGATCCGCAGTCTAGTACTACAGTAACCCCCCCCCCCGTTTAAGTTAATTAGTATGCTATAACATGAATATAACTTGGTAAGAAAAACAGCAGGATAATAATTGATTATTGACACAGCACTATTACCTTTATGATCTTGAAACGTCGGCATATTTTGTGTGGTGGATCCGTACATCATGATACTGCAGTATGCTTCCAGAATATGAATGCAAGATGTAAGCCATTCAAAGGTCATTATGACGTAGTGTTGGTCATTAAGTTTCCTCTCTGATTCAGTCATCCCGGCAGGGGGTAGCCTTATCTCTGAAACTTTCCACTGAAGCCACGTCTGTTACTTGCGCGGCAGCACTTGTATGACCAACGAATACAGTGACCAAAGAACAATTTTAATAATGGCCGATTTATTTCAAAGAAGAGATTAGCATTTTCTGGTGTTTGTGATGCAGACAAAACTGTTCAATTGCTACCAAGGCAGAGAATTGTGTTCTTAGTATAGACGATATACTTTTCTGATATCCACTCTGAAATGACGATGGCATGGTGGACATATAACATTAGGCCTACAGGATTATCTGGAGAAGGCCAAAGTGTTCTCATCTGGCAGTAAGTTTAAGATATTTATTGTTTCTTTAGAAATATTTTAGAATATAATTCAAAATGAAAAAAGTTCAAAGTTTATTTTATTATTTTCAAGATGACCTCTTCCCCCCTAAATTTTTGAATTTACAAATGCGCGCGCATCATATTATATTTCCTGTTTACCTTAGTTATGTAAAATTTTGCAGCGTTTTTGTATTTAACATCGGAATGGCAACATATTACCATTATTATGAGATCAGTTATTACCATCACATTTTGATTGCTGTAGGATTTATTTATGTAGGTCTAATTTTATAGAAGTAAACAAGTCAAAGCAGTGATCCATCCCAGCTCAGGTCGAAATGCCCTGCTTCATATCGAATACCTGCGCGGATTTGGGGAGGGGGTGAACTTTGGGAAAACTGAAATTTATTAAATTCGTATATAACATTATTATTATTTTTTTAAATTGGCAACATAATTATCAATCAATCCCCCTTCCTCCTCGAAAATTGTTCTTGATACACGGATGTTTTATTTATATAATTCACCTGTTTTTTTTAAATTATGCACTGTACAAGAATTGGGGTAAAATAATCTGTCATTCTATTAAGGAACTAGAGTTAAAAGCAAACATATATTATAATACACTTATTAATAAAGAAAATTTGTATTACATCAATATCTGTAACATTTTTCATTTCTTTCAGAGTACAAGCATGCATGGACAATGAAAATGAATGTGAAGAACTTGAACGCAAAGTCCCAAACTAGTTCAAAACAAAATTGGAAATTAGTGTTTTCATAGGAAAAAGGGCAACTGCTGTTTTAGTGAACAAGTGATTAAATGCACAGACGATTTAATGTATGTATTGAGCATGTTTCTGAACATTTCCTGGGAGGATCCAACATTTTATAAAAAATCATTTCTTTATTGTGTAATTTAATGTTTTAAAATGGATATTAAATGCATTTGTTAAAACACCATTTCTTTTCATTTTTTTCTCTCAGGTTTAAAATGGCTAGGAAATGGTTAATTTGCATATTAACTGTCCCAGAAAAATGGTGTTTCAATGGGTTTTAAATGGTGTTTCAATGGTTTTAAATGAAAATGGTAAAATAAATGGTTTAGAAATGCTATTGACTCTGTACAGCATTTCTGGTGTAAATTCAAGTAATGGAAAAAAATGGTCAGAAAATAAATGGTAGAAAAATGGTAGAAAAATGGATTTCATTTTGGTAAGGGTACCATTAATCTTGAAAACTGTTGAGAACCCTTACCACTAAACCAACTATATTTTTGTTTCTAAAATCATTATGATGCATCAAATGGTGTAAGTACATGACCCCCAGGAGTTGTCTTTAAACCACACCCACCCCTCTGAAATAGGAAATGATGATATACTTTGATAATCCATGTGGGTAATTTCTAGCCTATTGATGACCCTGCTTTGTTTATGATTACAATTAATTGCCCCGAATACATATAACATTTTGTTTATCTTATCGATAAGAATTAAAAAGCAATTTCCTAAATCTTTATGTGCATCTAGAGAAAAATACCAATCAAGAAATGATTTAAAATTTGCTACTGTACACGTTAGAATGTATTAAGGTGGCTCACTACACCTTGAAATATTTTCTCAAATCAGCAGAAAATTACTTGATTATGATAGATATCATAATGGATAAGAAGTATTTAAGTCAAATAGGCAAAAAAATGTGCAATTTTGGATGAAAAATTACATTTTAGAAAATTTAATTCAGTAAACTTGAACAAAAGCTCCAGGCGGATTCAAACTCATGATCTGCGGTTCAGAAACCCAATACTTTAACCACTGAGCTACGACAATATACAACCGAATCGAACGATATTAACAGTTTAACAAAACATTTAAATCGCCATCTTGTGACGTAGTGTCTTAAAAATTATAAGTCTGGGTGTAGTGAGGTACCTTAAAGAAGACTCTGAATTTGATGGGGGGTGTGGAGGATAAACATTTGATTTTAATCATTTATTGTTATTAATTTTAACTTGAATAGTTGGCAGAAAATAAGACTTCTGATGGTTTATTCCCCGAACGGCTACTCGCCAAAACAAACACCTAATTATTTTAGGCACTTATGGGGTCCTCTAAGGGGGTACAGGTAGAATGTACCTGTGTCCACCTGCATTCCCCATATCAGTTAAATTAGCATAAATTCAGAAGAAATAAATGCATGTTTCTATAAATGTAGTAATACACATTTTTTAAACCTAAATCAATGTTGCAGTTTTCAGTCATTTTTAAAAAATTCTATTACTTTTCAACAACATGTATTACATGTATATATACTAGTATGCTGTAATTTAGTACCTTTTTATATCGAAAAGACTCAGTTTTAAGTCCCAAGGTGAATGATACTGTGATAGTGGGTTGTCCCAAAGATTAACAAGTCCACTTAAGGGTTCTTCATTTATTCAGATATAGAGATTAAAGGATTCTATTGGCTATAGTAAACCACCTGATCATGTGCACATGTATTAAAGTGACCATACAGGTGAAATGCCTTAAGGCTATAAAATATCAGAAGCCACTAGAATAGATAATTAAATAATAATTACTTGATAGGTGCATAAAAGACAGGGAGTTATAGGGATAATAGTCTGTTTCTAAATATGTACATGTAAAATATAAATGAAATGGAGGATGAAGATGATGATGTTGATGAAATATGAATAATGCATGAATTTAATTATTATCATAAAATGCACCCTATTACAATACCAATCATTTTATCTTTCTAATTATCCATGTATATTTTATAATTTTTGTTACTTTGATTAACATATCAGAATCAGCACCCATAATCAACCACACCACCCCAGTCTGAACCATTACATGTTATCTGTTTTAGCTCTCTCTCTCTCTCTCTCTCTCTCTCTCTCTCTCCTCTCTCTCTCTCTCTCTCTCTCTCTCTCTTCCTTCTGGTGTTTCCATGCTTTCTTGTGATGAGTCTCTCTCCATGTGTAACATTTAACTAATTCTGATCATATCTCAATAGATCATTTGTCAATTATGCAAGGTGTAATGTGATTTTTTTTTTTAAGAAAAACATTTTTTACCAGTTTATAAAACTTTTAGACCCCAAATTATATTTTAATTTTAGTACATCATTCAACAATTAAGAAAAGTGTAAATGTAAGGTTTTTTTTAATTTTAAGCAAAAATAAATGCAAGGTTTTTTTATTTTAAGAGAAAAAACTGTCATTTTATTTAAAGTCTAAGTAGGGATACATACATACAGAAAATTTTTCCAGGGGAAGAGGGGGGGGCAACAGTTATTTGAGTTTGCCGGGGGGGGGGGGGGGGGGGGGGGGGGGTCCGAAGCATTTTTTCGGCAATTTTTTTAATTAAATGTAATTTAAAGAAATTTGAATTTTGAAGGGGGGGGATCTGGACCCCTTACCCCCTCTAGATCTGCACATGGGATAAATGTTAATTTCATGCTACTATTTGTATACCAGGATTACATTAAATTTTTCAAAATCTTATAGCACATCTATAGGACAGTCCCTATCATATCTCAAGATATCATGTATCTATTCATTAAATCATAAGAGGAGTTCTGGGATCTAGGTTTTTTTAGGAGTGATAAACGTCAATTTTCTGCTATTATTTGACTCCCTAGATGAAATTTAAATTTTTAAAACCTTACTGCACATCTTTAGGACAGCCTCTATAATATCCCAAGATATGATGTGTCTATTCATTAAATCATAAGAGGAGTTCTGGGATGTAGGTTTTGTTTAGGAGAGATAAACGTCAATTTTCTGCTACTATATGACTTTCTGGATGAAATTAAAATTTCTAAAACCTTATTGCACATCTATAGGACAGCCCCAATCATATCCCAAGAGATGACAGAGCTACTCCAAAAGTTGTAAAAGGAGTTATGGGAACCATACTTTTTTTGCAAAAAAACGTTGTTTTTTGTTGCCCACTGATCCCTGTGTTGTAAAAAAAATTTCTGAAACCTGATCACACTTCAAAATGACACCCCCAATCATATTTTTTACATTTTTTACCAGTTTATAAAACTTTTAGACCCCAAATTATATTTTAATTTTAGTACATCATTCAACAATTAAGAAAAGTGTAAATGTAAGGTTTTTTTTTAATTTTAAGCAAAAATAAATGCAAGGTTTTTTTATTTTAAGAGAAAAAACTGTCATTTTATTTAAAGTCTAAGTAGGGATACATACATACAGAAAATTTTTCCAGGGGAAGAGGGGGGGGCAACAGTTATTTGAGTTTGCCGGGGGGGGGGGGGGGGGTCCGAAGCATTTTTTCGGCAATTTTTTTAATTAAATGTAATTTAAAGAAATTTGAATTTTGAAGGGGGGGATCTGGACCCCTGACCCCCCTCTAGATCTGCACATGGGATAAATGTTAATTTCATGCTACTATTTGTCTACCAGGATTACATTAAATTTTTCAAAATCTTATAGCACATCTATAGGACAGTCCCTATCATATCTCAAGATATCATGTATCTATTCATTAAATCATAAGAGGAGTTCTGGGATCTAGGTTTTTTTAGGAGTGATAAACGTCAATTTTCTGCTATTATTTGACTCCCTAGATGAAATTTAAATTTTTAAAACCTTACTGCACATCTTTAGGACAGCCTCTATAATATCCCAAGATATGATGTGTCTATTCATTAAATCATAAGAGGAGTTCTGGGATGTAGGTTTTGTTTAGGAGAGATAAACGTCAATTTTCTGCTACTATATGACTTTCTGGATGAAATTAAAATTTCTAAAACCTTATTGCACATCTATAGGACAGCCCCAATCATATCCCAAGAGATGACAGAGCTACTCCAAAAGTTGTAAAAGGAGTTATGGGAACCATACTTTTTTTGCAAAAAAACGTTGTTTTTTGTTGCCCACTGATCCCTGTGTTGTAAAAAAAATTTCTGAAACCTGATCACACTTCAAAATGACACCCCCAATCATATTCTAGAAGATCATTTGGCTACTGCCAAAAAAAAATGACGTTTTTTCAATCAGATTTTTTGTAAAAAAACGTCATTTTTCAGCCACCAAATGACCCCCAGGGCAAATTTGAAATTTCCGAAACCTTATTGCGCATCTATAGGATACCCCAAAACATATTCCAAAAGATGATTTGTCTATTGTTGAAAATGTAGGAGGAGTTCGAGGAAGAAGGTTTTTTGTGAAAAAACGTCATTTTTTACCAATTATTTGACCCCCAGGACTACCAGAGAATTTTTGAAACCTTTTTACAAAACAACATGATATCCCAAATCAAACTCCAAGAGTTCAGTTTGCTGGTTTATAAGATGTAAGAGCAGTTTGAGAAAGTAAAACGTGACAGACGGACGGACGGACGGACGGACGGACAGACGGAACAGGACAACAACAATATACCCGAACTTTCTTTAGAAAGTGCGGGTATAATAAGTGCAGTAGATCTTGCACAAAAACATAAAAAACTGCCGATTTTTATCAACGTTTATTTAATAGTAAATACCAAGCCCCTTTTGTTGTTTTAGGATTTGTGAGAAGATTTTTTCTACATTTAAAAATCCCCCTTTGTGGCCCCACTTTTCTCCAGGGAATCATGGTTTAATCATACTTTAATTTGCACAACCTATGCTTTTACACAAGTTTCAGCTTTTTTGGCTGAATGCTTTTTCAGATGATTTTTAAAGACTTTTCTCTATATCTTCCTATGTAAAAATTTGATACCACCCTCCCCCAAATTGTGGCCTCATGTATGACATTTGACTGGTAAAATGGAAAACTGAAATTTAAAGCATCTTGGAGGTCTGCCTCAGACCTATTGCATCGTCAATTCGGGGAACATGATTTGAACAAACTTGAATCTACACTACCTGAGGATGCTTCCACACAAGTTTAAGCTTTTCTGGCTAAATGGATTTTTAGAAGAAGATTTTTAAAGATATTCTCTAAACGTTCTTACGTCTGATGTTCACCAAAATTGTGAAATGCATGGCCTCTTGGTCATGGGGCCCTAGGGTGGGGCCAATATGGTCATTATTCACTATGTAACCAGTTTTTATAGTGAAAATGTATATAGTCTTAGAAAATCTTCTCTACATCCACTGCAGGGGAGATTAACGGAATGGATATGATATGATATGGCTATGATAGTCATGAAGCCCTCTACCTAAACTTTGAAATTAATGACCCCTAGATCAGGTTCAGGACCCTGGGTAAAGCCAATATATGACCACACAGTAAAATTGTATTGAATTTTAGTAAAAAAAAAATTGTACTTTTGTACTTTGTACCCAGTCTTGGGAGATAAAATAAATCTAAATATTATGCATAAAATGTCCTGCTCTTAAATTGTGAAATTTACTGCACATGGAGCAGGGGTGGCGGGTTTTTATTTTGTGGTGGGGTTGACAGATATGGCTGTATAGTGAAAATGTATTTTTTTTTGGGGGGGGGGGGTCACTCGGGTAGCCTATTGCCGTTTGTTAACAATTTTACATTTTTAACTATATATTGAAAACTACAAGGTAAATTGTAACTTGACCATATTAATTTAAATATGTGTTCTGTTTCAGGAAATCTACTTAAATTTTCTTTGCATTGTATGCATGTAGAAATAAACACTGTATGCAAGTTGTGTGTATTATAAATAAAACTGAATATCATAAAAGATTTGCCATTAATTAAAGGCCTGCATCTCTTTCTACAAATGTTTACAATTATTATGTCCCTGGAGTTATAGGGTATAGATAATCCAAAATTCTTCAGACTCTTGCCCCCCCCCCCCTTATAAATAAATAAATGACGTATTTCAGAAAATAGCAAGAAGGATAATGCAATTGCATTTCGATCGCAATATCCAGTTGTTAATTTTACAATATACGTGTGTGTATTTAAAATTACATGTATATTCAAAATTTAGTTGCTGTTCTTTTTATAGTTTCTTTAGTAGTGTTAGTTGTAGTGCTATATTTTGTTTTCCTTGTTTTTACCTATGTAATCTTTTTTCTTTTGCCCTGAAGAAGGGACTGGTTGTTCCGAAAAGGTTGACTGCACTCAGCGCCGGGTTTTGGGCCCTTGTCGGTCGCTTCTGTTGCGTTTATTTCTTAATCTAATATCACTTTTGTTAAAATTTTTTAAAGAGTCTAGTCAATTTCCAACATGAATTAAGATTTTAGAATGTGATAAAGCTCGTTCTATGTTTTTCTCTTTACAACTTTCGAAAAAAAAGGAGAATTTTCTCTTTTCTGCCCTTGACCAAACATAAGATTGATATCAATATGCATGAGAGGTGGAGCTGACATCAGAATGGTACTAAAATTAGACTAGCATAAATAACAATTTTATGTGATCACTCTTTCACCATAATCCTATCTATTATATATGATACAAGTATATTATTTACTATGGTTTTCAACAATTAGACCACGCCCGTGTAAGACAGTACAGAAGATTTTTAAATCAATGCACGACAACTTAACGTGTTCGAAAACATTGTCCTAGTTAGCACATAACATGCTACCTTACACTCAGTGTTGGTGATTTTATTCAGTGCTTTAAATATTCATGTATACCTATTAGTGAACGTTTAATCATGCAACAACATCTAAGGAATCTCATCAAAGGTGATTCCCTATGTTTCAAATAATATAACCAGCTGTGTTTTCTCTCAAATAGTTAATCTTGATGATCTTTTTCATCTAACCTTCTCATTACGAAGGACTTTTAAATTAAACTTCTATTTAAAACCCAATGACAAACCAACTACAACAGATTCATTGTATTTAGATAAAGATAACAAAGAAGTAAGACTGAGACTGATTTCACCAGTTTAATAATCAACCTTTTCGTCTTCGTTACATGTTATTAGAAGTCTAGTCAATGTACGTCTTTTATGTACACGTTCAGTCTGTTTCGGATTTCTCCTCCTCACTCAAAATTCAGTAGGAATTCTTATCCAAGAAATTCCTTTTATTTCCCTTTTGCCTTATTTTCCCTTTGCCTTATGAAGGTTAGGAGCAGAGACTTTCACTTTTCCCGGTATGTTACGGCTTGTATCAGCGTCCTTAAAAAGTATGTAAATGAGGTCAAGAAAAATGTATATAAATATATATAAATAACACAGTAACTTCATACAAAGAGTTGGACCACGTCTTGTTGCAAGGCGTGGATCATCAGATCAAACACTTAATATGCTTAGTTGATCCGATGATCCGCACCTGGCAAAAAGATGTGATTTGGTTATTTTTGGATCAAGTTGCTGTTATGATAATAAAATAATTACATTCCCTTCAACTAAAAAATAAAGATTATGTATACCAACCAACTAAAAAATAAAGATTATATATACCAATCTTTCTATTTATGGTAATTGTAAAATGTATTAACTTCATGAACAAAGCTATTTTAAACTAACAGATTTATTGCATAGTATGTCATCAGTTTCAGAGAGTGCATTGTGATATGGATTTGGAAAATCAAAACCACAGTGTGGTGATCCAGGAAATTGGATCACATGCTGTAAATTAACAATATCAATAAAAGAAAATTGATGGGTATATAATAAATATCTGTACATTATGACTTTATCTTTCATTTGGAAGTTATGATGTATTTATTAATTTATTACATAGCCTTGTCTATTCAAAAGTTTTAATTGCAAAACTATCTTCATAAATCAACTGTATGACGTTTACTTACATAACAAAGCTATTTTGAAGCGAACTCTTTTAAAACGCGCTAAAATACAGACGTTATTTAATGCGTACTATGTCATCAGTTTCAGAGAGTAGTGATACGGAATCGGAAACCCACAGCATGGTGATTCTGAAAATCGGATCACACTCTGTAAAACTGACAGTGTCAAGAAGGGAAAATTGATGGGTATATGATAAATATCTGTACGTCATGACTAATCTTTTATTCGGAAGATCCGAGTAAATCCTGGTAACTTACCTTTAGAATTCGTACAAGGTCACGCTCCCTTGGAGTTGTTGACTTTTCATGTGCAAACATATTAAGAGCAAGTTTGGCAGCTAAAATCAAAGACAGTCATATGTACATGAATATTTAGAAAAGTAAAGCTTCCTGTTGTATACAAACTGATGTGATATTGAACTATTGATCCTACCTTTTCCTCGTTTTGTGCTCCCAGGCATAAGTTTCACTTTAAATCTGTGAAAATTAAAATTTTTCATTCAAAACAGCTTCATCAACACATAAAATACAACTATGGGAAAAAAACTACATTTGCTAAAAAATATGCTAGTGGGAACAAAATGTCTAAAACGCAAGATAACTCTCATTTTTTTTAAAAAAAGTAGAAATACATTCATATACAGATAGATTATTGAAAATCAGTTAGGGTATTGCCATATTTGTAAAGCCCTAACCCATTACAATAAGTGAGAGGGTAATAAAAAATGAAACAATGAACTAGAGTAAGGACTGACTTGTAGTTTAACATGGTGCTGTAAGGTGCACACACAGGAATGGCATACAGTAACTCATCCTCCACCACAGGGCAACCCGTCAGGGAGTCCAGCATCACCACATCCTGCAACAGAAACCCAACAATACAAAGGCATACTTACATGTACTCTTAGTGAGGAGTTGTCATGCTGGGGTTTATATTTGGTAATTACGCGGTAGTGAATATGCATGATGCATATTCACTACCACTTAATTACCAAATATAAACCCCACAAATCAACTTCATTCCCAAAATACCACACAAAATTTAGAGATTTTAAGGCACTACAGTGTTCATACAAGGACTAAAAAAATTGTACATTTTCACAATAGAGTTTTTAACCTTTTCTTGAAAATCTATTGGTTTTTTTTAAATAAAAATACAATAGCATATCTTTGACATACATCTGGTTTCAAATCCTCTTCCTGTTTTTCATCATCAGACTCATTCTGGGCTTCCTGTATTAATGAATGAAAAAGAGCTCCTAATTTTCATTTCAGTTAAAATATTTTTTTTTAAATCCTCAGTTTTCAAATCAAAATTTGATTTTAAACCATTTCAAAAGATATATACATATAAATATCTGATAGAATGCTTTTGTCTTATACATGTTTATACATTAACTGCATGCATATACCCTTCTTATATAACAAGAGGCCCAGGGGCCACATCGCTCACCTGGGCAACAATAGCCTTAACTCTGATCAAATTAGCATTACAGTATCAAAATCAAAATATCTTGACAACTAAGTACAGTAGATCATGCTCAAAAAATTTAAAACATCTGCCGATTTTTATCCACATATTTTTATGGTAAATACATAGCCCCTTTTGTTGTTGTACCTGTAAGAAGATTTTTCTCTATTCCTATATAACCCCCCCCCCCCCCTTACTTTGTGGCCCCACTTTTCTCTAGGGAATCATGGTTTGATCAAACTTTAATCTGCACAACCCGTGCTTTTACACAAGTTACTACTTTTTGGACTGAAAACTTTCCCAGAATATTTTTAAAGATTTTCTCTATATATTCCTATGTAAAATTCATCCCCCCATTGTGGCCCCACCCTACCCCCGGGGACCATGATTTAATCAAATTTGAATCTACACTATCTGAGGATGCCTCCACAAAAGTTTGATCTTTTCTGGCCTAATAGTTTTTAAGGACAAGATTTTTAAAGATTTTCTCTATATATTCTCATGTAAAAATTCATCCCTCCATAGTGGCACCCAAGAACCAATTTTTACACAAACTTGAATCTATACTATAGACTGAGGATGCTTCCGCTCAAATTGGAGCTTTTCCGGCCTAATAGTTTTTGAGAAGAAGATTTTTAAAGATTTTCTCTATATATACCTATGTAAAAATTCATCCTCCATTGTGGCCCCACCCTACCCCCGGGGACCATGATTTAATCAAACTTGAATCTACACTATCTGAGGATGCTTCCACTCTAATTTGAGCTTTTCTGGTCTAATAGTTTTTGAGAAGAAGATTTTTAAAGATTTTCTCTATATATTCCTATGTAAAAATTCATCCCCCATTGTGGCCCCACCCTACCCCCGGGGACCATGATTTAATCAAACTTGAATCTACACTATCTGAGGATGCTTCCACTCCAATTTGAGCTTTTCTGGTCTAATAGTTTTTGAGAAGAAGATTTTTAAAGATTTTCTCTATATATTCCTATGTAAAAATTCATCCCCCCATTGTGGCCCCACCCAACCCCTGGGGACCATGATTTAAACAAAATTGAATCTACACTATCTGAGGATGCTTCCACTCCAATTTGAGCTTTTCTGGCCAAAAACTTCTTGAGAAGAAGATTTTAAAAGATTTTCTCTATATATTCCTTTGTAAAAATTCATCCCCCCATTGTGGCCCCACCCTACCCCAGGGGACCATGATTTAAACAAACTTGAATCTACACTATCTAAGGATGCTTCCACTTAAATTTGAGCTTTTCTGGTCTAATAGTTTTTGAGAAGATTTTTAAAGTTTTTTTTCTTTATATTCCTATGTAAAAATTCATCCCCCCATGGTGGCCCCACTCTACCCCCGGGGACCATGATTTAAATAAACTTGAATCTACACTATCTGAGGATGCTTCCGCTCAAATTGGAGCATTTCTGGCCTAATAGTTCTTTTAAAGATTTTTTTCTATATATATTATGTAAAAATTCATCCCCCCATTGTGACCCCACCCTACCCCCGGGGACCATGATTTAAACAAACTTGAATCTACACTATCTGAGGATGCTTCCACTTAAATTTAAACTTTTCTGGTCTAATAGTTTTTGAGAAGAAGAATTTTAAAGATTTTCTCTATATATTCCTTTGTAAAAATTCATCCCCCATGGTGGCCCCACTCTACCCCCGGGGACCATGATTTAAATAAACTTGAATCTACACTATCTGAGGATGCTTCCGCTCAAATTGGAGCATTTCTGGCCTAATAGTTTTTTTAAAGATTTTTTTCTATATATATTATGTAAAAATTCATCCCCCCATTGTGGCCCCACCCTACCCCCGGGGACCATGATTTAAACAAACTTGAATCTACACTATCTGAGGATGCTTCCACTTAAATTTGAGCTTTTCTGACCTAATAGTTTTTTAGAAGAAGATTTTTAAATATTTTCTCTATATATTCCTATGTAAAAATTCATCCCCCCATGGTGGCCCCACCCTAACCCCGGGGACCATGATTTAAACAAACTTGAATCTACACTATCTGAGGATGCTTCCACTTAAATTTGAGCTTTTCTGGCCTAATAGTTTTTGAGAAGAAGAATTTTAAAGATTTTCTCTATATATTCCTTTGTAAAAATTCATCCCCCATGGTGGGCCCACCCTACCCCCGGGGACCATGATTTGAACAAACTTGAATCTACACTACCTGAGGATGCTCCCATACAAGTTACAGAATTTCTGGCCTAATAGTTTTTGAAAAGAAGATTTTTGAAAAATACCTACAAATTTTAAATAATTCTAAATTATCTCCCCTTTAAAGAGGGTGTGGCCCTTCATTTGAACAAACTTGAATCCCCTTTACCCAGTGATGCTTTTTGCCAAGTTTGGTTGAAATCTGCCCAGTGGTTCTGGAGAAGAAGATGAAAATGTGAAAAGTTTACAACGACAACGCCAACACCAACGCCGACGCCAACGCCAACGTCGACAGACAACGGACAAATTTTGATCAGAAAAGCTTACTTGAGCTTTCAGCTCAGGTGAGCTAAAAAAGTAACACTAAAATGACAAGAAAGAAATCACAGTTATAGCTTACTTTTTTGCTTTATAAATAAATACCTTCTTTACTGTGACTACAGGTGTTTTCTCTTTTTCTTCAATGTCAGCATCTTCAAAGAAAAAAGAATCAGCAAATTAAAACATACATTTACTATATGTACCCAAAGTGCATGTTCTTCAAAGTCATAAAAGGACATACTTTGCTGGTGATTTCTGCATTAGGTTTAAACATGCATATTTCTTACCATCAATGATGATTTATGCATTAGGTTTACACATGCATATTTCTTACCATCAATAATGATATCTGCGTTAGGTTTTTACATGTATATTTCTTACCAACAACAATGATTTCTGCATTTGGTTTATACATGTATATTTCTTACCGTCAACAATGATTTCTGCGTTTGGTTTATACATGTATATTTCTTACCGTCAATAATGATTTCTGCGTTTGGTTTAAACATGTATATTTCTTACCTTCAGTAATGATTTCTGTGGTTTACCTTCAGTAATGATTTCTGGGGTAAGTTAATACATGTGTATTTCTTACCATCAATAATGATTTCAGCGGTTGGCTTCAGTATGAGCTCCACCGACTTGGTCTGGCCCGTGCCCCTCTGTTGTTGTAATTGCTGTTTACCACTGACCGGTCGCCCAGACTTCTGCTGCTGACTCTGACTTTGTCCTTTCTTTCCCTTTTTCTTCTTATCCTCTTTTTTTGAACCTGCTGACTGCAATTTTAGGGGTTTTAAAATAAAATCAAAAATCAAAAGATAAATTTAAACATGTACAATTTTTTTTTGTTATGTCATTAGTTTTATAATTAAAATTTAAATAAAGTTACAAATTTCAAAAGATAAAAGTCTATACACATGAACAATATTTTGTGTTATGTTTTATTAGTTTTAAAAAAAAAACTTAGAATATACAATGTAAGGCACATTTTATTCACATTGAGATGGAATTCTTTACTCTGTTACCTTTTAATTTCATAAACTACATTAAGACGGAAAAAATTCAAAATTTTGAAGTTCAAAGTATTTACAGTCATTTCTTTACATGCAAATCAAGAAATAAATGAAAAGATCATGTTCTTACAGCTAAGATTTCCATTCGCAGTTGTCTTTCTTCCTCATCTTGGTCTCCATATTTTTCTTTTATCTTTTTTAATTTATTCTACAATGAAATTCAAATTGGAGGTTTCAATATATAAAATATTTAGTCTTTTAATAAATTTCAGAAAGTCCTGATTTTTTTTCCCTAAAAATTTAGACAAATTTTACATTGTATGTAAATTATTGAATTCATGATAACTATGTACATAATTTTAAATATGCTCTATTAAATGTTTTCTTTTTTCCTTCCTTCCTTCTTTTTCCTTATCTGTTTTTTTCCCTAAAATTCTCTATGAAATTTGATTTTACAAGGGTTTTCATCTCTGTCTATATTTTGTAATTAACACATAACAGAAATAAATGTTTGGTCTTACTCTCTGTCCTCTCTTCAACTGAATTTGTGGCTGTTTATCTACAGCTTCCTCATCATCAGGATCCTCCGTCTTTGGTTTCTGTTTGGACTGGTTCTCCCTGGAGTCCTGGACTGGTGGTTTGTCCTTTTCTTGATGTACCCATGACACCCTATCCTCTTCATCTGCATTGCTGTCTGTCTGTTGGTTTTGTGATTTTTTAGCCTTTTTCATTTCTCTATGTAAAAATCATTTCAAACAAAATACATGTAGTATTATTCTTGAACAGATTTAAAGGGAGGGGGTTAAAGAGGTTCGGTGCATAGCTGGATCATGAATTTCCCCCTTGGAAAATAATAGCCCCCCCCCCCCCAAGAGGAAATAATCAATGTTACCCACCCGTTATTTTTACTTAATAAATAAACTTAACATTCAAACTTTCTCCAACACGTGCAAGACTCAATCTTTAGGAGAAAACTTTACCTTCTTTGTTTCGCAGAAAGTTTGGCTCCTCTTCCTCCAGTCTAAAATTTCAATCAAACCACAATATAGTTTAAATGTGTTGTATGATTTAACTTCATATTTTTAACTTCTTTCTAGTTTTTCATACTTTGATATTTCCAAAGTGTTTGTCAATGCATAATTACCTTTCCATCTTGTTCTGCTGAAGTTTCCTTTATTTTGGGCTCTTCAACACTGCCACTTGTGCTACTTCTTTCTCGCTGTAACTCAAACCTAACAAAACACATAAACTACATGTGCATGTACTTGTATATCACTGGTTTCGGTTTTGTAATTTTAAATCTTTAAAAGGGCACAGTCAGGATTTGAGCAGAAAAATGTTAATTTTATTTTTGTTTACATTGCTTCACTTGGGTATTTCAATGTCAGTTGTCGAGTTAAAAGGGAGATAGAAATATAAAGCTCAAAATTTTGTGTTATGTAAACATGTTTTTATGTTTACATGGGTTGAATACATGTATGTTGGTAAATGTTCTGTTTTTTATATGATAGACTAAGTTGTTATAAACATTACTATTAAAACTGTCTCTGTTTGTCACGTACAATTTTGTTTTGTTTTTAAACTGGTATTTTCTATTCAGTACTGAGTATGTAAACAAAAACATGACCTGTCTGAAATTGTTTACTTATCAAAGAATTTCAAGCTCTGTACCTCAATAATAGCGCAACAACAATCACTTAAATTCAGCTGACCATTGGAAAATACCTATAAAATGCATTGCTAACAAAAAAATACTTAAAAATATTTAAAATTTTTCAGCTCAACTTATAATTAAACCTCTTTAATCTGATAGCACTTCACTGAAAATGTAGTGCAATCTATAATTACAAGTTGTAGTTACATACTTGTCTCCCTTGATATGCTGTAATGATATTGATGTGTCAGGAAAAGAAACTTCTTCTTTATCCGACTCCTCCGTTCTCTCAGCTTCAATCCCCTGAACACCATCACCATTGCCATTACTTTCATTTTTATTGTGCTCACTTTCACTTTCTTGCAGTCTCTCATTGTCTTCATTGTTTTCACTTTTGCTGTCATTTTCACTTTCACTATCACTGTCAGTGTCCATGGTAACACTGTTTGTGTCAGCAGTAAGGTCACTCTCTGTTGCTATGGAATCTGTCACTGACATGGTGTCATCATCGACTCCATGGACTTTCCTTTCTCCCTTATGTCTCTCTATGCTATCATCTTCCAACTGATAAATTTTCAAAATAAATTCATAGGAATGATAAGTAAAAGGTATAACTTAATATGTTATACATGTAAAATACTCATTTCAAAAAGAAAATCTTTTCTATTCTGTTGTGGTTTCATTAATGTCTATGCAAAATGTAATCAGAAAAGTTCACTTCAGCTTTCAGGTCAGGTGAGCTAAAAGTTTGTGTTAAACAAAAAATGAAACCAGAGTACTTAAATGATATGATTTGTATAAGCATGCATAAGGTTTGACATTGAACTCCAAAAATTTACATTTTCCAGAGTCTTTTTATGTGATAACACTACTGTAACAAATCGATTTTGCAACATATAATCCAATACATTTCATCAATGACTATAAGCAAGTGCAGCTCAGCGCTGGCGAGCGAAGCGAGCTCTACCAGCAATGGGTGTGTGAATAGAAAAATCAGACCAGTTGCACATTCATTCAACAGATTTTTTTGGCGTCAGTTACTCAGACCAGTAATGTCCTGTTTTTATCGGGCCAGCAGTTCCCTGTAAATATGGTTTTACCATTTCACGCTCTCACGAGAACAAGCAAGATAAAAATAATTAAAGACTATGTACATGTACTGTAAATATACTGCTGACACAACGTTATTCCATTACACAAGTCTAACCGGAGTTATCGCCCTTTAACCTCTTTAAAAAAAGTTGATTTTTTTATGTGTAAATAAAAAAAAATTAAAAATTATTTTTTTTTTAACATGGGAGGGGGGCAACTCAATATAAGTCAATTTTTATATGTAAGTTTAAGAAAAATGTCGCTGCAAGAAAAGGGGCGAGGATGAACTGACGTTATAATCACTTTAAAAGAGGAAATTTACTGCAATGAACATTTTTAATATTCAACAACATTGCATCTGAGAATAAACTATTGTTTTACTTATAAATAAATAAAAAAAAAATCTTAAAAATTATAAATAATGAAAATTTACTGAAAAAAATGTTTTATTTAATTTTGCATTCAAATTCATTACGTTGCTAATTTTATTTTTATTGATTTCTCCAGAGACATAAATAACATGTTATTTATGTCTCTGATTTATCAGAATTCATTATTTGATCACATGCTGCGCTCTCCCTAACGGTCGCACAGTTAAAACATATTATAATATTTAATTGTGCATTGCTGAAAATAATATAAAAGGAATCATTCTTTCCATATTATGAGATGATCAAATATGGTTGGGCTTGCATGATCAAATCTATCATAAAGACCTTCAGGCTTTCTTGGATTTGATCAAGCCCCGACCATATTTGATCACCTCTTAATACTCAAATATTACAGAGGTTAAGCATTTGAATGTGTACGTGTACGAGAACGTGTAACTAGGGAAATCCCCTAATTTTATGTGTATTACTTCATAGTTTCTGCATACCGCGTAATTCTACAAGTTGTACAAAACGTGTAAAATCAAAAGTACATGGAGGTGAATACTTGTAGCATTTTTAAATAGCAATACAGACTTCGTGTATATCAAACGTTGTTTTATGTAAACCAGACGATAAATTGAGGACGACTGTGCTTTTGGTTTCATCAAATTCATAGAATTATTTCATATAGGATAAGAGTAAACTGAACATGTTGAAAATGTTAAATCTAATTATTTTACACGTTCACTTACACGTACAGTTTATTAAACATAACCCAAATTTTGGTACGTGTACGTGTAAACATGTGTGTACCTCCACACGTACCCGTAGACATACACATTCAAATGCTTAACCTCTCTAATGATTCATTATTCCTTATTTTAAAATGTTTCATAGATGTCATGCTATGCAAGCATTTCTTCCAGTTATACATATAATTATTCTGCTAATTATTCTATTATTTGAAGCTGTCAACAAACAAATTATATAAAGGTTCATCCAAAGGTCTACCCAGATCTGATCACCTTTTGTAAACGTTTGATGACCTATGCGTCAAGACATTCATTTCTATATAGAATTTACCTTGAAGAGCAATCCGAATCCATATACCAGATGGGTAGGTGGGAGATAATTCTTTTTTCCTATTAACAAATGTAGTCATGTAAGATGTACAATCAACATACACCAAATTGAATATACATGTACATGTATGCATACAGTTTCTTTTCAAAATTTATTTTGATACCAGAATTTCTATTACTGGTAAATTTTTTTTATAAAGATAAATTACAATTATTTATTTATTAATTGACACTTATGTAGGACTCTAAATTGAAAAAAATCTAACAAACCTTGTTTTTTATGTGTTCAAATAAACTATATGAAATAGGAACCACCATAATTAACATTTTTCAAGTTGAAACTCTACATCCTTTAGCTAATATTTACATTCAGTGAATATTTCCCCTTATGTTTGCATTGGAAATCTGCGACGTTCAATTTCCTATGAATACACTTTGCTAATTCATGCGCCATGAGCACAAATATAAACGTCACCACGTGTTTTGAGTATATTCAATTTTGTAAGATTAAATGAAACGTTCAACCTTACATAACCAATTTGATATGTACTTTTGAAAAATAATCATTAAATTATATCTTCTCCTGAATTAAAAGATTTTTCTCTACAAATTTTATGGCACTTAGTCTATATTTTTAACCATGGAAGCATACTAAATAACATCTTAATATGGCTGTTCCATGTATGTTTCATATCCCTGACTGAGAGCATATATAATGGCTTTACAGTGATGATACACATATATTTCATATAAAAACATCAGTATGAATATAAATATAAGCATTGAATGCTTGTTTTTGGATGTCGTCAGTCCTATGACACACCAATGCGGTGCAGAAAAATTATCATACCTCGCTAACGCATGGTATTCAATATGTTTGCACTGCATTGGTGTGTCACAGGACCGACGACATCCAAAAATAATCATTCAAGGTTTAACTATACTATTGGGTAATGTAATGGGTATATGAGGTGGGAAATAAGAAAGGGTATTTCAATTCACTATCTATACAACAAATAGTCAAATACCCTGGCAACTGTTAAAAGATTATTTTGACAAAACACATACAGTATACTAGACATTGTTGAGATGGTGACCATCTCAAAGGGCTCTGCTTAAATAATGGACATTAGAATGAAAAGCATTTCAGAAAATTTTGCTCTGGCCTTAACCTATGACTTAGAAATTTTCCAGTTCGCATAAAACTATAATTCAAGTTCATTGCACACCCCTTACCTACTGGAATTCTTTTGGTTTAATCTGAGCAGCAAGATTTGGCCAATAGGAAATAATTTATTGACAATATTAACTGGATTTTAAAGAATCTGCTATGACCTTCACATTTGACATATAAACACGGTTCAAGGTCACTACACACCCTTTACCAAAGTATGATTCAGATAGGGCTAGGGGAAGAGTATATATGCTATGAACAAAGATTTTGCTTTGTCTGATATGACCTCGACCTTCATTCAAGGTCACTGCACACCCTTTGACAAAAGGCACTCTGTGTGTGATGTATAAGCCTGACTGGACCAAGAGGAGGAAATATAAGATCCAGACAAAAAATTTTCACATAATTCTGCTACGACCTTAACCTTTTACCAAGAAACTTGGTTCATGGTCACTGCACACCCTTTATCTAATGGCACTCTGTGTGTAAAGTATGAGCCAGATTGGGCAAAGGGGAGAAAAGATATGCTTCCGACATGTGATCTCGGACGGGCTGACAGATTAATCACTATAGTTAGCCCGCAGAGCAAGGCCCTAATAAGTACCACATGATGTTACATGTAATATAAAACTTTAAATACCGGGGTATACAATTTTTATAAAATTCCAAAAAGGTTTAACACTGGTTGTGCCAGCTTCAATCAATCTAGTACAAAGTACCATAAACTATGTTTAGATTTTACTACTTCTTTGATTGGAAAGAGTGTCTTCTCCCAGATATGTTAAAAACTGAAATGTTTAACATGGCAATAAAAACTTCTATGCAATGATTCCATTTGAATTGAAGGAACAGCTGTATATACATTTATACAAGTAACACATGTATAGACTACAATCTGATACAAGTTACCTACCCCTGATCATGAAGCTTCCTGTTGTGAGGTATTCTCCAGAGGGCGCTGTTTTGGACACTTGATCATGATAGACCCACCATGCACTTGTCACCACCTTAGCATCCCATGCTACACTGTTACAGATGGCCATAGTGCCTGCTTCATTCAGACTCTTTGGAGGAACAGGCTCACCTGCATCAAAATTAACGATAAACGATTTAATTCACATTTACCATTAATGTGTATTCAAACATGCACCCTGATGTACATGTACATGTATAAACTAAATGCAACTGCAACTTATACAAATCTTGGCAATATCTTGCAAAACAAAATTTTGGCTGTCAATTTTTAAGATATCTTTAAGTACTTTAAAATTTAATTATTCGAAGTATTCAACATTTTCATAGATCCCTTAATATCTTAACTAAATTGGTGAGGATTCATAAATACATCTCTGAATGTTTCACCAAATTTAGAGTTTGTTTGCCTTACATCTATGAATCATTTCACAACAAATATTTCATGATTCCTGTAAAAACAATCCCCATAAACTTAAGGAACAACATGTATTTATCAAGAACACTGAAACTTGTAAGAAAGTGTGTGATATGCCTTGGGCAGTTAGCATGGCAATGCATGAGTAACTTGTCAAAATATATACAGTATATGCAAATCCCTGATGAGTCCAAAGATTCATGACCCTAAAATTGATCGGTGGCACGTACAAATATTGTGAAGGTGCAAAATAAAAATCTAAATATAAACCTGTTTATTAAAAAACAAAACCCAAATTTTTCTTAATGACTGTTTAAAAAAAGTCTCCATCATAGGTAATTTCACAAACATTTCTTTAAAATGACTTTTTTCAGAACAGAAAAGAGATAATGGTTGATTACAGACCTGATGGATTTTTTATGACACAACTACTGGCTCCATGGAGATCAGCATGAACGTACAAGTCTCCTATTTATAAAAATAAATAGTTTTAATCAACTCCACATTCATTTAAAATCAAGAAATGAAATGTCCATATAATTTATATGTATTAATATTTGCCCACTTTGAACCTTGATTTATAATTTGCTTACCCATATCAACATAGTTACACAAAAGAAAGATGGCAGGTATGTCAATCTTGTTACATGTAGTAACATATTAACAGTGACCAGCGTTACATTTACAATGTAGCAAACCTGACTCTGTACAGATATTTTCTTTCTTCTGAATCTAATATTGTTCCACAGATAATACAGAGATAATTCAGACCTTACTTGATACATAATTTTCCTTCTAAACATAGCTTTACAGTTTCATCACTGTCCAATACAACTTCATGTCTATCTCAATCTTATTTGTGTATTATATAGACAAATTAAAACGGAGCTGGTCTTGGATGTACCATTTTTCTTTCTCAAATTCATAAACTGTCCATATTTTTATCTTTTTTGTACTTACATGTATAAACATTAACAGAATTCAAACACAGACCTGGTCTTAGATATCTTTTCACGATCATTTCATTCTGTTGTTGATCCCGTCCACCAATGACTAAATAGTTCTCTGATGTAATGAACCACAGAAACTTCTCAAACCTGCAAGGATAAAACATCAATCTTTTAGAACATTTTCACACAATTTTCATTTTACATGAATCATATGATTACATCCCAACAATTGTAAGTTCAATTGATATGTACCAGTAAGTCTTCCTTGCTTTATTTATTGTGGCAGCTGTTGCAACTTCTTTCAAAGTCTCCTTTGTTTTTCTCTCTGCCGACTTCAATGCCTGTGTATAAATTAATTAAAAGTACTTTGAAATGCATCAATCGATTTTCTCTCCCTTGCCCAATATGTACCATAAATAGATGTGCATGATCATATTAATGAGACTCGATGGTCATTGAGATTTTATACTATTTTCTACCTCAAAACAAAGTCTGGTGAATTTTAACTGTACATGTATAATGTAGAATTGAATTCATAATCAACAAAGTGTATGACTTTAGTTAATTAACTTTGCCCAGATGTGATTAACAATTATGTTCACTTGTAAGTTTAATGATGACCTAGGGGGCCAAATACATACCACCCAGCCTAATTGAAAAATCATTATTTTCATTAATTAAAAGCTATAAATGATTCAAGAACTTGTACATGAAACTAACCTTTGCGGAAGCATCAATTGTTTTTTGCTCTTTTTTGGCAGCTGTTTTCTTTTTGTCAAAATACCTATGAAAATGGTCAATAAGAGGTTGAATTGAAGTAATGCAGTAATCTTGACTTAACATTTAAAGTTACATAATATTAAAGTAATTTACTGATAATTCATCATTACCATATCATATTTATGCATCTAATTGAATGTAACCTAATCTTGGAAAGATTTGACTTGCCATAGATTTCCATGATGATGTACTTATGTATATAATTTATTTGGACTTGTGCCTTCACTGGAGAAGAACACAGGTCCAAATATTAATATAGTCAAACCAAATATCACCAATATTATTTATAACCATAATCATTTTCATGAAAAAAAAATACAGTTGTTTGAAATTAGTATTGCTAACAAGTCACATTTGGTTATACATCTTTGTTTTACTGTTTGTATGTACATATCTGCTTCAGATTCAAAATAATGTATAGTTACATAGACTAGTCTTTCCTATTTTTTTGTTAAACACACAATAACCACCTTAGTCTTCATTCATACATGACTGTATAGTCCAAAACACTCATCATTATGTAAAATTGTATGTGGATAAATATATGTATGTTCTTGCCTATTAAAGGCATCCAATGAGGTACAAAAAAAAATTACTACAAGATATCAAAGAAATTTACATACAAAATAATATACATACTTCCTAGAATTGCCATATGCACTCATTGAGATATCAATGTCCACTTTAGTTGGTTTCAGTACATCATTATCGTCGTCATCATCGTCATACTCATCATCACTGTATCTGTATGGATCTCTGCAAAGAAAATAATTTTATGTAGTTCAATATAATAATAGCATCCCAGGAAAATACTCCTTCAGATTCAAAATTCTTCTACAATTTGCGAGAATTTACAGTAAGGTGGACTGAAATTGGGTAAAAATGAGTACCGTAAGGTCTCATGTATAGTACTTTTTTTCACCCAAAATTTGATCAAAAGTTGGGGGTGTGCATTATATATAGGAACAAAATTGTTAATTTAAAAATATGTAACTAGATGGCAATTACGTGACATGTTTTATGTAATGATGTTGAGTCATTCTAAAAACCTGAAGTATCAGCAGGGCCTCACCTGAGTAGTAGTGTGATCGTGTTGAAGTCCAGCTTGAGGCCCGTGATACAGGAGGCCACAGGGTCACCCTGTAGCTGGGCCTCATGGACAAGGTTCTCAATCTCTGTCCAGTCTATCTGATTGGCCAGGGCACTCCTCACAATCAACAGAGCCTGGTCCACCTACAATCAAGTACAGTAGATCAGTTATTAAGTGAAATAACAAGTAAAAAATATAAAAGAAAAAAAAATAATTAAAGTACACATACACTAATCAGTGTACTGTTTAATTCAAAGGCACAATTATCACATGGATAATTGATGTAAACATTGTACAATCCTGTAAAAGTACAAGTAACTGGGCCAAAAGAATCTTTTAAGTTGTACAATGCCAGAATGAAACACTATCGAGGAAGGGATTTTAGTTTTCACAGTGTGCAGAGAACATGGTCAAATCAAGCCTTGTTATCTGATAAATTGAAACTATACAAAAGCAAGTTTTACAGAACAATAGAGGTCTAAATGGTTTGAGAACAAGCTCATTAAACTTGCATATGATGACACAAAATCAGAAATCTATGCAAGTTTGCACAATACCAAATTGTTTACACTTATTTATAAACTGACACTGGTTTATTAATAAGATATATTCTTCACTTTTGGTACATGAAAAATATATTAGATAAACAAATCAAAAGGTCTGGATAATAATATACATGTAACTAAGATGTTCCACTGTACAAAAACTTTATTTTTAGTATATTTTACCAGTGGTAGATTCAGTTCTATCAGACGACCCTTATTAATGTCCGTTTCCTGTTCTTTCTGCAACCCTTCTATCCTCTTTTCATGGTCTTTTTTTATGTTGTCCAGCTTTTTTAGTGCTGATTTTTCCTGGAAAAAAAATAATATTGGTGATTTAATATAATTGAATGAAAGTAAAACTTAATTGTAATGAAGTCCCATAGACCTATTGATTTTTGGTACTAATTGCTATATCCGAATTCATTATATTTAAACAATACCTTACAGTAATTACAGATATTAATAGCAAATTCACAAATGAACATACTGGTAATTTCCTCCATATGGCTACCATAAACATGCATTAAATTGATAAAACTTGCTTTCAATTTTAAATTATCTATTTATTTTTTTTCCTTTCGAATTGTCATATAAATAATATAACAACTCTAAAGAAAAAAATTCTTTTTATCTGTATATGTTGAAATGAAGTTGGTATATTTGTCCTACCAAAACCAACCAATAAAGAGTTTATACCTGCATGTACATGTAAAAAGATGGTTAAAACATGTGACAAAAAAATCTCCTAGAATTTGTGAAATAGTTTTATCCAATGAGTTGATGAGTTGTGTGAATTGTTTGTCTATCCCAATTCCCAAGGCTTAGGGATAAAGAAACACACAACTATAGAGAAATCCTACAAGTAAGTTGAAATATTTATTCCAGGAAAATGACACACGTGAAGTAAAGATAACTGCACTGTATCATAATAATTGTATTAACATATGAATTGTTTCATGGAGTATATGTCAATCTGCAGAATACTCATTAAAATTTGAAAGATATTAAATGAAGAAAGAGTTACAGAACTTTGACTGGAAATAAAAGACATAAAATGAATAGACTTTTACAATTAGACTGTCTCTCCAAAATTACAAAAAAAAACACCTTTATTAAGAAACACTACTTTGTTTGCAAAATGTCATAAATTTGTTATAATCAAATTTCCTTTTGAAAAAAATTGTGATAAATACTTCATAAAATATACAACTGTCAACTGAAAAGATACACACCTGTTGCAAAGCTTTCATGTCTAATTTCTGACTCTCTATCTGAGAGAAAAATTCATCCACAGATTTATTGAAGTTGTCAAATATGCTGTGAGGTTTGTTTTCAAATTGTTTGAATAGCATCGGATGGAATTCTTCATACCTGCAATATATCAAGTCACAATCTCCAGATTCTCAAATACATTTTTATAACTGTACAAATTATCCTTGCAAAAAAAGGGGGAAATTTAAGGGGAGACAGGACACGTATCACGTGACTTTCATTTCAATGATACTTTGATGTGCTAACTCTATTATGACGTCAAAATTGATTTGATTGTATGATGCTATGATGTCATTTATCCATTATGACGTAATAAAGGATTTGATAGATCTTTTTCCTGTACTAAACTGCTCTAAAGTAGTCATTTTCACAACATGAGATGGGGGAAATTTAAAATTTCAATTTTAGAAATGTAAATGTATAAAATCATAAGCGGTTAATATAATCAGGTATATATTCCGATAATGATCCGTTCATGTTAATTGATAAATCTAAATAATACATTACTTTTTTGATAGTTTAAAACAGAAATTGTCACAAAAGGTCATAATTCCAGAATAAGGGGTATGGGTGATTCCTATTGTAGTATCTCTCTTGAATGGCAAGAAAGTGGCCATGAAAATTTTATAAGTAATAAAGTGCATGCTAAGGTTGATATATGAAATTTTGTTCAAAAATTCATTGACAGTTTTTTTTTGTGCCATCACATTTTGTTCAAATTTAGAATCAAAAAATTCAAAATTTGAAGCGCTGATTTGAGCAATATTTTGATAAAATTATGATATTGCTATGTAAAAAGGCCAATGTTGAAATTGATTTTGAAATTTGTTTCCATTCTTAAAATTAATGAATATAATTTGCAAATAAATTCCATCAAATAAAATAATTATTGCAGAAAATTGAAATTGTTACAAAAATTCATAATGACAGACAAGGGGGATAATTCCTATCAAAATATCTCCCTTGCAAGGTAAGAAAGTAGTCATGAAAATAATGCATGTTGTAGTGGACATCTAAATCTAAACGTGCTAAGAAAAGCAAAAAAATTTTATTGACAAATATTTTTACACTGCAACGTCCTGTTCCCCCTTAACATCTTGACATTAACGAAATAATGATTATTTTATGCAATATACAAATAATCAAACTTAATTTACAGAATTTGGGCAAACGCATTTAATTGGGTTACATAAATTGTACAAGTTATCACAAGGGGAATTAACTCGGTACAAATTGCCAAATATGCACAGGAAGTAAAAGTAATTCTTGGTACAAACTATCAAATTCCTCAACTTCCTCTTCCTTTTTCCCGCCAAAGAACAGTCTTTGTTAAAAACCACCGTTCACAACCGTTCAATTAATTAGATTCTAGTAGTCCTCTAAAAATGCTTTTGGTAAAATGGTAAACACAGTCAGTAGCATAATGCTTTGTTTTTACCCATACAAGCTATAAGACTTACGTTAACAACTCAGCATTCTCCCCTTCTTTCACTGCTGCTCGCTTTTCTTTTTTTTGTACGATGACACCCTGCAAAGCAAATGATCACCAACGCAATGATAAACAGTATACAATTTTCCCCAATTCCTTATGATTTTTAAAAAAGCAAAAGTCATTCTTACATCATTTTTTGACATCAGAAAATGGTTTATTTAGGATTTTTATATCAAATTTAATAATTATATAAACGCAAATGCACATCTTCAAAACAAAAATTCTACCTGGCAAGGTTCCTCTGATAATGTTTTCAACAAGGATTCTGCCATTTCTATTGCACTCGTAAGTTTATCCATATCTGTTTCACAAAAATAACATTGAATCAAAAGGAATATCAATACAGCAATAAACAATTAACATATATGTACCATACATGTCCGTGATGCTCTCTGACCTTCTGTGACACTGAATCCTTTTCCGACCTTGACATTTTCTGGAAATCCAATACACTGTAGGCAATGCTCTGTCACTGCCGGTCCGTAATCTATAATTAGAATAAATCCAATACAATTTTGTCCATATAGCTCACTTATTAAATTCATGTAAATCATCAGTCAAACAGATTTGGAAACTTATTACTTCATATTTGTTTGTAAAGGCTAGCTACGGAGTCCATGTATATGTACTTAGCCATTGCTTATTGAATAATGGTATCCAAATAGGCCAAAACTACTAAATTTGTTCCAATCTTTGCTAAAAATATAGTCTTGTGCATTTATCTATCATCTGTTTTACATTGTTACCCTATAGCATCTTAGTGTAAACATACACATTGTATTATGACTTGGGAAATATGACACACGGTATTTGACGAAAATTGATTTTTCAAAAAGTCACCCCGATTTAATTTAAATTTGTGCATTTCTAAATGTTTCTATCTATCTGGTACATGTATATACATATAGACATGACTTTTCTCAATGAATTTGATTAAATGTACACTGCATGCTCTCTCCGCCAAAAAGGCTAAAAAGAATACATGTAGTAATAATTAATAATATCAAATATTTTGTTTTAAACAGTCCAGAAACTGATTGACGGTCAAGGTAACCGGCACAAACTCATAATCAGAGAGTACGTTTATCTTGTTTTCGGGGTTTTTTTTTTTTTTTTTTTTACAAATTGTTAATTAAACAAGACTGAAAGCAAAGAAACCGGTCAATAGACTTTAGCATGTTTGTCAGCTTACTAACTGTTACTGGAGATGATCTCATTCTGATGTTATCATTGTCTTACAATTACCCCCAATTGTAAGACCTATCCTTATAAGCACTCTGAATATCTCTCCTAGGGAGTTCATGTCAGAGTGGAGGTCTAAATAATTTTTTAACCCAGTTGGAAAAGGGGGGGGGGCTCCAGGGTCAATAGACTTATGCATGTTAGTCAGCGTGCTGACTGTGACTGGGGGTGATCTCATTCTGATGTTATCATTGTCTTGCAATTATCCTCATTTCTAAGACCTATCCTTATAAGCACTCTGCTAAGCTTTCAACAATACATCTACTAGGGAGTTTATGTAAGAGTGAATGTCTCAATAATTTTTGAACCCAAGTAGAAAAGTTCATTGAATTTCACAATTAAGGAACTCAAACAACCACTTCTAAAACTCTTTAATTATGTACACTGCACAACAAATTCGGTTGGATTCTAAGATTGTTGATTTTAAAAGTAACTGAAAGTATTAGAATACCGGTATTAGTATTTATAATTATACAAAAAGCATCCAATCAAGATATTAAAAAAAAAAAAATTAACAGTAAATAATGCATATGAGAGAGATTCATAAGACCAACAATCAAAGATTAAAAGGATGGGTGTTAACCGTTGTAATGTTTTCTGAAATATACTGGGCTTCTTATTTCAGTCTATATCTTTACATCTGCCATCTTCATACAATAAATGAAATTCATTCGTTTAATTAGCATATACAGTACACATTTCTCTACACATGAACATGTATCTTAAAAAATCTCACTTTAAGCTCATTTAGGTAATTTTCAGTTACCGGTACAATTATTCTTCTATTCAAATGTACCTTGCAATGAACTTAATGCATTGTTCTCTGTGACTGTGTTTGGTGAACAAGAAAATTTGGCGCAAGAAAATTGCAATCAATTTAGATTAAAAGTTGAAAAACTTCTTTTATTTTGATGTACCTGGTACTTTATAATGTATATAACACATTTGTTCAATAACAGTATACAGTTGTTGACTGGGGCTGAGGGCAACAGTTGATATGTCGGACCGGATCACAAACTGTTGCCCATGGTCGAAAGCTGCGGGCAACAGTTTGCGAGCCAGTCTGACAGATCAACTGTTGCCCTCAGCCCCAGTCAACAACTGTATACTGTTATTGAACAAATGTGTTATATACATTATAAAGTACATGTACCAGGTACATGTTGTATAGAGTTATACAGTAACTGTATTACAGGGGTATACCATATAACAATGCACTATATTATTTATTGGGTTGTTTTTTTTTTTTTTACAGATCTTTACAATACAAGTATATCTGTAAATGTTAAACAAGTACTTATCATTATAAATTTTCACCAAAGGTTCTTTTCTTACCCAAGTGCGGTAAAAGAACTTTCTTTAAAATATCTCCAACTTTTGCTGCGAGTATAACCTCCCGTAACCTGAAACATCAAGACCCACTCTATTATTAGCATAAGGCATATCAAATTTCCAGATTTTCAATAAAATTGTACATAAACTATTGATATAGCAGTACAGTATATCTCTAAAAGTATAAACAATGTATTTAGTACAATGTTTCTTTACTTATACAAGGCGTTTCATTCATTATACCCTGTATGTTGACTGAAAAGGTTAAGGTATACAGTATTACTTCTCATTGGAAGGTAGCGAGTGTTGCTTAGCAGCACTGACTGGGTAGGTCTCCCTGACGGCAAACTTCACATCCTGGCAAGTATCGGTACGCGGCCTCAGAATATTCAATATGGTGAATTCAAAATCTGTCAGGATCACATTTCCCTACATGAAAAATACAAAACAAAAATAAAAATAAATGTAGTTTAAATTTTTTTTCATACTTACAAGTTACAGAATTGAATAGAAATCACAATCCAAAATTAACTGTGATCAGATCGATGCACACAATCGATTGATTATCAATTGATATTTGAGGAGCCAATAGCTAAATACAATTAGAGCAAATATGATCAAAACCTGTTTGGTCAAAATGATTTCTATGAATTTTTTTAAGAAGCAAAAAGACCAAGATCTAAACATGAATTTTGTCCCATATGGAATCTTTCTGAACATTTTTTTGTGCTATTTTACAAAAAAAATTGTAAACTTAACACAAAAACACCTTGCATGCATTTCACATGTCACAGTTTAAATTTACAAAAAATTCACAAGAGTTTTCTTTTCCAGTCAACTTCAATTGTGATTGGAGCATAATTGCATGTGCAAGCAATATTACATCATTTTGAGTTGTATTGATAGATACATTCGCAGAAGATACTTTTGCTTCTAATAAAGAGCCTTACCCTGTCATAGAGCTCCAGAATGACATGATAAGCTGCCTCCCCTGAACCAAACTGTAAGTCCACTATTCGGTCCATTCCTAACTGATCGATGTTCTCCAGTCGTCTCCCCTTAATGTGCTTTCTCAACTTCACAAAGTTAAAGGAAAGACAATTAACGATGATTTGTGATTCAGTTTACATATAGTTATATACATGTTAAGCTTTTCATCCAGGTTTAATAAATATACATCAAGCCAATCACCTTCATGGAAAATCCAGACGGTGCCATATTTTTGGGCCAGTCATACTCTGTTCCATGTATCCGGATACCGGATTCAATCAAAATGACTGCTTTGTCATCAGGTCTAAGTAAAACAGAGTAACAACATGAGATTTCCTACATACATGTAGGGTGCTCTGCTTTGAACATAATATGAACATGTATGTAAATACATTGCAGGAGCAACCAGGCACTCTATACTTCCAAGTTTTAAATTCTATTCTAAATAAATATGAAACACCTAAAATTAAAAGACTGTATAATAAATATTATATATTGTATTCGCTGACAAGCTTTTGCCAGTGGTTTGGAACTTTAAGCATTTTTGCTACCTCCAGGGTTTACAAATTTAATGATTGTGCAGATTTCACCTGGAAAAATGCAATCTAGAACAGGAGAGTCTTGCCATTACCTAACGACAATACGTACTGCTTACCATTATCATCATCTGCAATTGTCCTCTTTTTTAATAATTAAGTGCATATCAAAGACAAAACGTTTTGAATAGTGCCTTAAGAAACTTAATATCCTCCATCATTTTTTTCAATAACCTAAATACTGTGGTTTCACCTATACTCATGGGTATCGATCAATTTTCATGGATTGAATGCAAATCACAGTTTCAAGGATACGTAAATTTGAGGACAATGATCCTAATTTCATAAATTAACTCACTGACAACAACAAAAATTGGTATTCAATGAATATTCATATTACATATAATATAAAATCACAGTAGTTGATAGTTCAAAAACAGTGATTGGTCAGGTTTATCATATATTTTACAAATATTTATAATTAGAAGATCGCTGTGACATGGCCTTCAAATTTGGTTTCTTATTAATAAGATCCTTCACTTTTTAGCAATATTCATATTAAGCAGACGAAGCTAGCTAGGATCTAACTTTAATCAGATTGATTCCATATCATGTGCAGAAACCTGTAATGATACTTACTTTCCCAGTTTAATGAGGTAAGTTTTAGAATCCACATCATACACATTTACAACTCGCATACCATAGAACCTAAGGAAAAAAAGCAGAAAAATAACATTTCTTATTCAAATGAAAAATCAGGGAAGTACACTGTATACAAATAAATAGTTATTACATTGTAGTACTTTTTTAACAAGAAATCTTTGTAAGACATATATGGTATTCACATATGATGATATCCGATTGTTCATCTTAATTATATGTATGATTGATGGCGTAGCAAACACCGATTGCCCAAATGCCGTGGCTTTAATACATATCATTTTCCAGAATTATCATTGAAGAAACACCTATATAGTTTTCTTTTTTAATTGTACTTCATGAAAAGGATTTTTCAGATGCATAACTTTCAAATTGGGTACTTTTCTTACTCAGGCCGAAAAATATTTTAAGAGAGAATGTTTTAAATGCAAACAGAATTTACATTCATCTTTTATTCGGTATAGTGTAGGCTGAATAGTCACCAAATCATTAAAATATTGAATTTTATTTTTTGCCATTAACTATTACAATGTATATACATTATACTAGTAGTGAAATAAAAATCCAAATATTTCAGCTTTAAATTCCGAATAGTTTCCTCTATCTTTATCAAGAGTTATTTGTCTCAAGGAGATTAATATATAGTCTAAAAATTGCTATGAACATCCAGCCCCCTTTAATTCATTTCAGTAAATAACTTGGGATCTGCGTTCACAAGCCCTGGTCAATACTTTAAACACTATGGAATGATGATATTCAATCAAATCTATGGATACAAACAATTTCACAAAACATTTAAATCGCCATATTGTGACATAGTGTCATAAAAAGTACATGTATAAGCCTTGATGTTGTGAGGTACCTTAAACCTTTAAAAAGCGTACATAATTTGAAAAGAGATCAACACCACATGTTTCGACATTATATTTTCAACTTACAAATTCTTAAAAATTATTGAAGAACTAGTACAGTACTAGAACAATCCTTCTGATAGGAACAGTTTTTAATAAAGTTGATATTCTTTTTTTTTTTAAAACACACATATATTACTTTTTTTTTTTTTTTTAATTTGTACTCCATAAAAAATATTTTCAGATGCAAAACTTTCAAAATGGGTATTTTTTACTTAGGCTAAATTTTTTATTAATGACTGCAATTTTGACTGTTTCATAATCCTTGGGCCATGTGTAGTAGTAGTAATAAAAGGCTTGTAGTTTTCATATTAATATATTAATACTGAATTGAATATATTCATTGTTATTCAATAATCAATTCTACTTGTTTTTGGTCTAAAGGATATGATTTATGATTTGTAAACAAGTTTATAGGAGAGGATATGACTTTTTGGCTAAAGTTAAGACATCAATAACACGTCAGATAGCTCCACGTAAAATAAAAATACATATATAATATCCTACAAAACTAACAAAATGTCAGACAACCTCGTGCATAACAGCTGCATAAAGAGTTTTACACCACGTGAGAAAACAAACTAACCTTTTCAACTCTTTAATAACCACAGCAATATCAACTGTACTGAATCTCGACTTCATATTGGATATTTTTTCTTTTCCTTTTTTAATTAACAATTAACACTTTTTCAGTCATTGATGAAATATTGCTGTTCATCATACTTCATACCATTTGATGTGTTGACATTTTGAAACTTCCGGTTACACTAAGCTGTAAAACTGGGAGAAAAATAATTCCGGAAAAATATTACGTAAATTTGGCCGCACTAAATATGCTAAAACGCCTAAAAGTAATATCCCATCACAAGGAGTGCAGTTTTTTTTATTATCAGGCACGCAGCATCGGGAGGGGGGTGGGCAGAATGGCCTGATCCCCTCCCACTCTCTCTCGCAGCGAACATTTTTCTTAATTTTATCTACAAAAAAAATGAATTATCACTGATGGAGCATCCTCACAACGTCAGGGGTCCCGAGTCCACTCAAGGGGGTGGGCAGGAGAGTCTGACCCCCTCCCACTCTCTCTCTCTCTCTCTCTCTCTCTCTCTCTCTCTCTCTCTTTCTCTCTCTCTCTCTCTCGCAGCGAACATTTTTCTTAATTTTACCTAAAAAAAAAATGAATTATCACTGATGGAGCATCCTCACATTGTCAGGGGTCCTGAGTCCACTCACTGAAGGGGGGGGGGGGCAGGAGGGCATGACCCCCTCCCACTCTCTCTCTCTCTCTCTCTCTCTCTCTCTCTCTCTCTCTCTCTCTCTCTCTCAGCGAACATTTTTCTTAATTTTACCTACAAAAAAAATGAATTATCACTGATGGAGCATCCTCACATTGTCAGGGGTCCTGAGTCCACTCAAGGGGGGGGGGGGGCAGGAGGGCATGACCCCCTCCCACTCTCTCTCTCTCTCTCTCTCTCTCTCTCTCTCTCTCTCTCTCTCAGCGAACATTTTTCTTAATTTTACCTACAAAAAAAAAATGAATTATCACTGATGGAGCATCCTCACATTGTCAGGGGTCCTGAGTCCACTCAAGGGGGGGGGGGGGCAGGAGGGCATGACCCCCTCCCACTCTCTCTCGCAGCAAACATATTTCTTAATTTTACCTACAAAAAAATGAATTATCGCTGATGGAGCATCCTCACAATGTCAGGGGTCCTGAGTCCACTCGATGGCCGTGGGACTCAGGACCCCTTACATTGTGAGGATGCTGATGGAGTTGCCCCCCCCCCCCCAACTTTTTGGGGAGTATGTAAAAGAATGAAATATTAAGAGTAAAATTCAAGTGATATGTATACTTAGGTTTACTATGTCACCCCCACCCCACCCCAACAGATTAGGATTTTCATGATTTTGGGGGGTGTTCTAGCTGCTTGTCAAAATTTGTTGGATAAGTACCCCACCCCACCCCCCCTTTCAAAAACATTGCTCCGTGTCTGATTTTTATTTTTCTTCCAAACTGTATTCACGTTTATTGTTATTTTTTTTTTTTTTTTTTTATTGGTTTTTTTTTACAAGAATTTTTTTCAAATAAATTAGTTCGGTATGTGGAAAACAAATGAAAACATATTTATAAATGTACATGTAATAGTTATGGCACGTCAAATTCACGAAATTGAACTTACCATAGTTTCACAGTCGATAAACTATTTTTATCAATTGTAAACTCTAGTTTACGGACAGAAAACTATAGTTAACGACGTTATTCTATATTTCACATCTGTAAACCATAGTTAACGCCATCATCTATTTTTTCAGTGTAAACTATAATTCATGAACTCTAAAAACCACAATTTGCGATTGCAAGACATAGTTTATCTGACAAATAGAGTTTCACGATTGTGAAACTATGATCAACAACTCTAAACTATAGTTTACAGATGTGAATCTATATTTATCAGCAAAATCTATACATGTAGTTAACGTTTATTTACAGACAAATACTCTTAGATTAGCGTTCGTAAACTATAGTTTACAACTGTTAGGTATGGATTTAAAGATGAAAACTACAGTTAAACGATCGAATTGTTAACTATTGTTTACAATTCGTAAACTATAGTTAACAGTTAACTATAGTTTATGGTTCGTAAACTATAGTTAACAGTCGATAAAGCTAGTTTATCAACTGTGAAACTATAGTTAACGTCGTTTATTTATATTTCACATCTGTAAACCATAATTAACGCCATACTATATCTATATAATTAACAATGAAAACAACTATTTGCGATTGGAAAACATAGTTTATCTGAGGGTTAGTTCAACAGAGCTTGTTCTTTCAAGCTCTCGCCGTGTTGCAGGTATATGGGGAGTTTTGGCGAACGCCCGCGAGGACCAGCTCTGTTGAACACGCCTCTGATAAATATAGTTTCACGATTTGTAAAACTATATGATTTTATAGTTAACGAATGTAAATTATAGTTTACAAATGTGAATCTATATATATTTGTTAGCAAAATTGTTAACGTTTATTATTTACAGACAGAAAAACTTTAGCATTCGTAAACTTTAGTTTACAACCGTTAAATATCAAATCGTTTTACAGATGAAAGCTATACACAACGAATCGTGAACTATTTAATTGTTTGCGGTTCGTAAACTATAGTTAACAGTCGATTAACCTAGATTATCAACTGAGAAACTATGTTTATTTCATTTTTTGTGAATCTGGTGTGCCATAAATAATAATACTACCACCCACACCTACCCTATAAATCAAAAGATTGAACAATTTCCTAAGTAAATTACCTCTTTTAATATTTTGTAAAATTCATTTTATTTAGTATGTTAATACTGATAAAAATTTAGGTCGGTCGCGGTCTTGACAATCTGATTAAAATCAGATCTTTGTGTAGCGACATCGAATTTGTCGGAGCGGATCAAAGATCTGATTTCAATCGGTCTTGAAAAACAACTAATAAGAAAAAGTGGCCTAATGCATGTATATTTAAAAATAGATAACGATGAAAGTGACATGAACCAAATTCAAATGACTGACGACATATAAGAAGCCGGTCATTATACATCTTCAACTTTTTTGTTTATCTTCCTTTGATAAAAAGAAGAAAAAATTGATTTTTTTTTAAAATATTTGCAGTAAATGATTCATTTTATTTCTTGTTTAAAGGGACCTGGACACGATTTCAGATGAAAATTTTATTTTTGATTTTTATGTATTAAATAGTTTACTTGTGTATTTCTAATGATTTACCAAAATTTGAATGTTAGAAGTCGTGTTACAAGCGAGAAACAGAGGAAAGAAGTCGTTGTTATGTAAACAAAGCTCGAGTCTTATATTTGTTTACAAATAATGTAAAGTAAAGAAATTACCTTTTCTTTGACAACATAACTTGTGGAAACAAGATAAACTTATTAAATGTGTTCATAAATAATTTCATCAACAACAAAATGCAATATTAGATTGAAACTTTTACCAATTCAAGACATATGTAAACAATAACAAGACTCGAGCTTTGTTTACAAAACAAAGAATTTTAACCTCTGAAACTCGCTTGTAACTTGATATTTGACTTTCAAATTTTGATAGAGCATTAAAAACATCCATATTGACCATTCTAGACATTAAAAATGAAAAAATAAATTTTGAAAAAATTGAGCTCAAATCGTGTCCAAGTCCCTTTAAATAAAGAGAATGTTTATGCATATATTCACTATAAGAGATTTGTATGAATTTCAAGTTATTTTCTACAAAATCTGAAAAAAACACGCGTTGTCCTTAAACTTCAATGTAAAATTCAAGGTGAAAATAATTGGACAATAATCAAATTTTTAAAATTCCTTTGGTGGAGTAATTTTATTTGATAACACCTTCAAAATTGTTAAAATGGTTCTAAGTCTGACATCATCATGATTATTTCGTGCAGTCATTATTTTTTTTTTAAGGTTGCAATCATCAATTAACTGGTCCATGCTTATCAGATTTAATGAAGCTATGATTCGCATCGGTTTGCTGAAAAAATATAGAAGAGAAAATACTTAGTGGATGTTATTCTTATTTAATTGAGAATCACGCGTACTGCTTTAATTAGATTATTGTCGTTAATATCACTGCATGTACTGCAGGCACGTAGCATCATTTTTGAAAGGGAGTATACAGACTAATCCAAAATCTTGACACCCCCCCCCAAAAAAAAAAACCCCAACCAAACAAACAAATATTCAAAATCATAATCCGTGGGGAGGGGTTCGCAGTACCGAAATCTTCTATTCTAATGTTAAAGGATGACCGCACTTAGCGCCAGGTTTTTGGGCCCTTTTCGGTCGCTTCTGTTGCGTTTATTTCTTAACCTAATATCACGTTTGTTAATTTTTTAAAGAGTCTAGTCTATTTCCAACATGAATTAAGATTTTAGACTGTGATACAATAAGCCCATTCTATGTTTTTCTCCTTACAACTTTCGAAAAAAGGAGAATTTTTGCTCGTCTGCCCTTGACCAAGCATATCTATTCCATATGGTGCAAGTATATTATTTACTATGGTTTCAACAATTTGACCACGCCCAGGAAAGTACAGAAGTCTTTAAATCAATGCTTGACAACTTAACGTGTTCGAAAACATTGTACTAGTTAGCACATAACACGCTACCTTACACGCCACGTGATAAAATTTTGTACATGTATTCACAAAGTTACCTGAGGTGAGAAATCACGTGGTGAATTATAATATTCAACATGCATCAACCCTTGGTTACAACATTGAAAGCGAAAGTAAGAAGAAACAGTTTTTTCTCATTTTAACCATGAGAGCATGTTTGTCTATTAATCTCCTTTTGACATAACTTTGATAATGCAAATATACAACTACTGTTAAACGGAGAACAATAGACAAACATGCGCTGACTATGAACGAAGTCAGTTTAAAAGTGGGCGTCCTCATTATCGTATGGAGATTCAAGAAATCGTGATGACCCCCGCCTATGAAAACAAATTCGTACTTGGTAACAACATACTTTTATGTAACGCAATTACGTAAAGTTGCAGTTTAGATGTGGACCATTTCTGCAATTGAAAGAAAATTTATTTTGTTTAAAGTTTATTTTCTCGCAAATATCGCATGTCCTTAAGTGCAGTCATCCTTTGGTTAATTTCCCTATACCGGTATATTTTTTCATTGCTCAAAAAAATGGGGAAATCAACTCCTTCCAAATTCAATTTTCTATATCTGAATTTAAGAAAATTGTTTGTTGTGAAAAAAGTTTGGAGGGGGGAGCCCCCATCCCGCCCCCTCCCCGATGCTACGTGTGCCTGTGTACTATCATAACGGATGTATGACCCTACTGGCGAGACAATGACTAATATGTCACCGGATGTAAGGTGTTCCACCTGTGAACGCACGTCCTTGTGATAGCCAATACTAGTAGACAATAAACAGATAAATAAGATAAATAACATAATTTGTGGACTGACAATGAAGTATTGACTGTAGCGCAATGGAGGCAAATAAGGCAAATGTCTCATTTTTAAAACGACGATCAATATTTTTTAAGAAGATCTAAACACGCCAAATTTACAATTATCAAAAATTAAATTGAAAACATTATGTGAAGATAACCATATAAAGTTAAGTCTTGATGCATATCAAACCCGGCATGCACTGATTCTCATCTCTACCTTAAGCCGTCTATATAGCCCAATACCTTTAGAGGTGTTCCTTAAGCATGTTAAGAATTTACCAATATTTAATGAATCTGCTCTTTATTAAGAAGAGAGCAAAACATTAACATCCGATCGGTACAAATTCCACACAATGCAATCTGCAATTGATGAGATACCACAAACAACAGGACTATGGGCCACATCGCTCACCCGAGCAACAATAGCCATAATGAAATCGGATTTATGAAGTCATATACAAAATATCTGGACGATGTTGTAGAGAGTAGATCCACTTTTGATTAACAGGATGATTTCAAAGTCATATTACATAATGAGTACATGTATTACAGTTCTCAAGAAGATCTTAAACAAATATCTAGAAACCTATAAATCTATAAGCCTTATTGGGGCCCAAAAATTGTCCATGGAATAAGCAATTGAGAATCAATAATATGTCAAGATGCTCGATTATTAGTAAAACCATGTATAATATCATTTAAGCTTACAAGAATAATTTAATTTTTTTTTCTATGTAAAAATTGTCCCTTCCCACATTGTCGACACACTCTACCCCACCTGAGGATGCTTACAGGGCTTCTTGCCAATTGGTTTTCTATCAGAAGATAATAAAAAAAACCTCTATATATTCCTATGTAAAAATTCAACCCTTAATTGTGGCCCAAACCTACCCCCGGGGATCATGTTTAGAACAAGCTTTAATCTACCCTCCTGAGAATGCTCCCACACAGGTTACAATTTATCTGGCCTAGCCTGTTGGTTTTTGAGAAGAAGATTTTTAAAGATTTTTCTCAATATATTACTATGTTAAAAGTCAACCCTTCACCCTTATTGTGGCCCCACCTTATCTCCGGAGATCATGATTTGAACAAGCTTGAATCTCCTTACCAGAGGATGCTTCCACACAAGTTACATCTTTCTAGCCAATTGGTTTGTCATCAGAAGATCTTCAAAGATTTTTCCTTATTAAATATTCCTATCTAAAAAGTTGACCCACCATTATGGCCCCATCCTACCCAGAAGAATAAGATTTTTGAAAGAAACCAACAAATTTTCAACAATTCTTAATTATCTCCCTTTGAAAGAGGACCCTTCATTTTAGCATCAAATAAGGATGCTTTGTGTAGGGTAGCGATTCAAATCGGCCTAGTGGTTCTGGAGTAGAAGTCAAAAATGTAAAATGTTTACAGACACACGGAATCCGGACAAAAAATGATCAGAATAGCTTTCTTGAGCTTTCAGCTCAGGTGAGGGTTAAAAAAGACATGGAAATCCCTTTGATGCTTTTTTCTGCATTGCTAGCTACTGTCATGTTGTAAATTTTGAATTTACCGGGTGCATGGTAGTAAATACAAAATTTACAACATGACAACTTGTAAATTTTGTATTTAGTGCTTACCGGTAAATTCAAAATTTACAACATGACACTACCCTTACCCGCATTAAACTCCAAAAGAAAGCATTAACTTTATTGTTAATTTTTTTCCATTTATTTTTACATATATATTTTATGTTTATCAGCATTGCTTTTCTCTAGAATTATTCTCCCAGATTTCTTGTTCGAAACGATAATTATAGTCTTATACAGTGGGGCTTCAGATATCCGGACGCCAGATATCCGGGCGCTTCAGTTTACGGACTATTTTATTTGGGAACAGATTTTGTATACGATATTTTGTCTCATATATCCGGAATTTCGCATTCCAGATCCGGACGGTCTGTTTTTACCACAAAATACTGTTTAACTATAAATTTTGCTTCATTTAACCGGACAGTAAAATTTAATGATACTCCGATTAATACAATAGAAAGATTAAGCCTATCAATTGAGTTTCACACCTTTTCACCTGCTAGCCCCCATGAGAAGCTTGTATAAACACTCTGACTTTTCAAATAACTTTCAAATATTACCGACATCGCTGGTTAGACAGGATTAGTCACGCCTCACTGCACGTGGCTTGGGTATCTTTACACTGTGCACCTGTCAAGTGCAATCACTTTTTAAAACACCCCTCTATTTAAAAGGAAGAATGTGCTTAATAAATCTAGGAAGTTTTTCATAACTTTGTGGTATTTATATTCAAAAAAGTCATTTTAAACGAAGTGTCTCAAGAATGCTTTTTTAGATAAAGTCAAAACCGGAAGTAAAGGAAGAAAACAAAAAGGAAAGCATTTCAACTGATCGGAAGTGCATTGGTTAAAAATTGGCGTGTCTAGATATAGATTGTTAAAAACAGAACGTAAATAGGCACATTTCACACTTGGACACAATATATTTAGCTACATTTGGCTATTATTATAGTTTGGTTAATATTTCCTAATTAAATAACAATATAAAGCAGGGTTCCTTGTATTAAAAACAGGTGAATTTCAAAGGACAACTCTAATTTGTTGCTATTAAGTATGAAAGGCAAAGAAAACAGTATTAACACCCATTATAAACATATAAATTATCATTTATGACAACAATAGACTCATTTCAGATATCTGGACGCCTCACCCATTCGGACGATTGGACTTTGGAACGAAAGCGTCCGGATAACTGAGGCTCCACTGTACTGAAAAAAAAACAGGTAACTTTTGCCTTAGCTGCAAAAGGGGTGCGCTACGGCCGTGTTCTGATTTGAACAAAACAATTAAATTCTGATTATCTCAATAATCTTAATTTTTAGGTCATCTGGGTCACTCATGTGACCTATTAAATTGGTCTTTGTCAGTCGTCGTGCGTCGTGCGTTAACAATTTAACATTTTTCTTAAAAACTACAAAGACCAATTGTTCCCTTATTTGGTTTGAAGCATCGATAAGATAAGAGGAAAATAAATTGTGAAAGGATGACTGCACTTTAAAATATGCAATATTTCCGAGAAAATAAACTTTTAAATTCTCTTTCAATTGCAGAAATGGTCAACATCTAAACTGCAACTTTACGTACTTTTGCGTTAGATAAAAGTATGCTGTTACCAAGTACGAATTTGTTTTTAATAGGCGGGGGTTATCACGATTTCTTGAATTCCATACGATAATGAAGACGCCCACTTTTGTATAGTATACTGTAGTATTTCTTATGTTTGTGTATACTAATTACTGATGCAGTTGACTTGACTTCGAGATAACGCATATCTTTTAGTGACTGGGACCGTAAATTAACTTCGAGATAAGCGGGGTATTCGAGATTTTCGTGTTCGACATACCGGGGTTTTCTATAATCACTTATATAGTAAAATGACCGGGACCACAGACTTACCACGAGGCACCCGTGGTATTCGAGATATCGGTGTTCAAGATACCGAAGTTTAACTGTACTGTAACATATAGAATAGATAGGGTTATGGTGAAAGAATGATCACATAAATTTTTATACATGGCATTGTTATTCATGCTAGTCTAATTTTAGTACCATTCTGATAATGTCAGCTCCACCTCTCATGCATATTATTATCAATCTTATATTTGATCAAGGCCAAATAAGCGAAAATTCTCCTTTTTTCGAAAGTTGTAAGGAGAAAAACATAGAATGAGCTTATTGTATCACAGTCTAAAATCTTAATTCATGTTGGAAATTGACTAGACGCTTTAAAAAATTTAACAAAAGTATATTAGGTTAAGAAATAAACGCAACAGAAGCTAAGTGCAGTCATCCTTTATGTCCATACCATATACCTTCATTTCATTTTTTATTTCACTCTTCTACATATTTTAATGTCTTTATACATGTAAATTAGTTTAAGAGGTCTTTGTAAAACTACAAACATATACTATTGTTATATCTGTACCTTGATCTTTAATGGAAAAAACTAATATAGGCACGTTGCCTATTCACTGTATATATTGTATTATGAAAAATACACAATTATGTACTTCTTAAACTTGTACCCCCAGGGCCTCATGGACGGGGCCAAATAAGCAAAACACTGCCAAATTTAAAAAAAAATCTTTTTCTCTACTCCCAAACATGAAAAAAACTACATGTACCGTATTTATTCGCCTGTAAGTCGGATTTTTGGGAGTAGAAAAGTGAAAATAGTAGAAAGTTGGGGTCCGACTTATAGGCGCGACATACAATCAGATAATTTTTCCACTGGGTAAAACTTCGTTTTGGGGGCGTGTCAAACGTTGCAATATTCGATCTTTTCCATTTGTACTATATAAATTTTCATTTGTATTGTATAATTTTCTATTTGTATTCTATAATTCTCCATTTGTATTCTATAAATTTCATTTATATTGTATAATTTTCTATTTGTATTCTATAATTCTCCATTTGTATTCTAAAATTTCCCATTTGCATTGTATAAATTTCATTTGTATAATAATAGAATACAATTTGTATAATAATAGAATACAAATATAGGAAATTTTACAATACAAATAAAAAATATACAATACATGTACAAATAGAAATATAATAGAATACAAATGGAAAATTATAGAATACAAATGAAAACTTATTCAATACAAATGGAAAATTATAGAATACAAATAGAAAATTATACAATACAAATGAAATTTGTAGAAATTTGTAGAATACAAATGGAAAATTATAGCATACAAATAGAAAGTTATACAATACAAATAAAATTTATAGAACACAAATGGAAAATTATAGAATACAAATAGAAAATTATACAATACAAATGAAATTTATACAATGCAAATGTAAAATTATAGAATACAAATAAGAAATGATACTATACAAATCGTAAATTATACAATACAAATGGAAAATAATACAATACAAATAGAAAATTATACAATACAAATGAATATTTATACACTACTAATGGAAAAGATCGAATATTGCAACATTTGACTTGACATAATTATGCCATTATGTTTCCAACTTTTGACTTGCGATCCCTATACTTGACAAGTTTATTTTTGTAAATAATAAAAAGATAAACACATGAATTATTTTCAATAGCATTTAAAATAGTTTTAGAGCTAATTTCCATTTATAATGAGTGTTTACAAGAAATGTGAAATTCATGGCCCCTGGGTCAGAAAATCTTCTCTGTTCCCATATATATTTGAGAAAAACTAAATGCATGGTTATAATGTCCATGACACCCTACCAAAATTGTAAAATTCCTGGCCCCTGGGTCAAGGGTTCTAGCCCTAGGGCGGTGCCAAGATGACATGATAGTTATGATGTCAATAAAGCCCTCCACCAAAATTGTGAAATTCATAGCCTCTGGGTTAGGGGATTAGGGCCTAGGGCGGGCAAATATGGCCACATAGTGAAAATGTATTAAATGTTAGAAAATCTTCTTCTCTACCCCAAATATGTTCAAGAAAAAATAAAATTACAAGATATCTGTGAGCCAATGCTCACGACATTTTTTGTCTGTGTTTATGGAGGTACATTGAGGTTATATTTTCATTGCAAAATTATATGTATATGTATGTACGGCTGATAAAAATAGGGTACCCTATATTGAGGGAACGTTTCTACACCTTTTCAACCTTTTTCTCAACAAATGCATGGTTGTAGAGAGGACACCAAGTAACCCCTCTGTTACTTTTTCATATTTTTAAATCTTCAAAATAAGTCTGCAGCTGTGCAGTTCTACAGCTGTTCTAAGTGATTAAAAAAGCATTGTTCTGTTCTAAATGCATTATTTTATGGAGGCATATAGACGTTATAATTTGCATACAAAACAACATGTAGAACCTCATATTTATTGCTTTTTCATCTTTAGACAACAGTTTTGGCCAGTTTTGTGAAGAAACAAGCCAGTTCAAGAAATGTTTACATATTTATTCTCATTTGTACAAGATGGCCGCACATCCCCCATAGGATGTACTGAGTGCATGATTATGATGTCCATGAAGCCATCTACCTTAATTGTGAAATACATGGTCCCTGGGTCAGGAGTCCAGGCCCTAAGGCAGGGCCAATATAGCCATAAAGTGAATATGTATTAAATCTTAAGAAAATCTTCTTCTCTTCATCTACAGCATGGGGAGATTAACTGAATGCTATTTATGATATTTATGAAGCTCTCTACCTAAATTGTGAAATTCAGGACTCCTGAGTCAGGGGTTCAGGACCAGTGGGTAGGTCCAATAAGGCCACATAGGGAAAACGTATTGAATTTTAATAATATTTTTTCTGTACTTTCACAGTCGTGGTATATAAACTAAATGCATTGTTATTACGTGCATGTTATGTTCTGTTGTACGCTTGTAGAAATAAGCTGTATATTTAAGTTGTGTGCATTATAAATGAAACTGAATATTATAAAATATTTACCATTAAAGGCCTACATGTCTCTTTTTACCAACTAAGTTCAACAGCTGGTATTTTTTGCATAAATTATCAACAATCAAGATCCTAGTGATTTGCAAATCTCTGACATAATATCGTACATTTTATCTGCAAAACAAAAACGTTCTATCTTGAAAACTAAATGAAAAGTTATCCGAACAAATGGGGTACCCTTTATGCAACATTTTGTTAAAAAAATTCCTATGTTCAACAGCTGGTATTTTTTGCATAAATTATTACAATCAAAATCCCAGTAATATGCACATCTCTGGCATACTATGTACAATTTATCTGCAAAGCAAAACCGTCCTATCTTGAAAACTATATGAGGAGTAATTATCTGTACAATAAGGGTTCTCTCTATGCAATATTATGCATAGTTCAACAGCTGGTATTTTTTTGCATAAATTATTTTTAAAAAAATCAAAATCCGAGTAATGTGCACTTCTCTGATATATGTAGAATTATATCGGCAAAAACTGTAGGAGGAGTTATCCGTACAAAGGGGATACCTTTTTGGCAGCCGCCCGCCCGCCATTTTCACAGTTTCGATGACTACATTGTCCTAAGGAAAGCTCGGTTACAAATCGAATACGAATATTTTACTTAAAAATGTTTCTATATTTATCCGACGGTGATCTAATTCATATTCATCTGATATACAGATCATGCATACTGTTTTCATACAGATGAGATAAATCTACTTTTAGGAGAATGTCTGTATGATAGGTTTAAAACATCAGATATTAGCATCATAGGTCCATTCTAAGTTCACATTCTAGAGGTGAGTTTAATTTAAAAAACCTTACTACATCAAGCTATATTATTTTTCACGATTATAATCTATCCTTAATACAGCCTTACATGTACTGTAATTGCGTTACTTTATCGGGGGGAGCGAATTTTAATTAGATTGTATATATTAAGGTGGACTAACACATCATCACAAAATGGCTGACCTACTGATCGAAACATTTCGTTTTATTAAAAGGATTTTATCGACGGCAATAAGTACCTTAATCATAGCCGAATGGATTAAATCTTGGGCATGTGCTCCGTAGATCCCGAGTTCGAATCCTGCAGGGTCTTTTGTTGTTACTTATGGAATTGAATTTCATTCATTTTTTATCTCCAAACTGCAAATCTTTCGCATATTTGACATATGACATTTTATTTATCATTATATCTTTTATAATCAAATAATTTACTGTTAATTTGAGTGACTTTTTCCAGGTGTGTTATTCCACCTCAAGTCTTTTAAATCGAAGATTTTAAGCGTGGTACGTTCGTGTCATCCTTCAAATTCGCCTTTATAATCTAAACGAATAATAAAACCTTTTATCGATTAGTTGAAATGAAAATTAAAACAGACAACTTTACGGCTAAATTATGAGGGTTGTCCCAAAATAGCGTAGACAGAACACATAACTTAAAATCTGTTCACTGCAATTTCATTGGACTTCTATGTTTTCTTCAATTACCCTTTGGCAAACAATACTGACAAATTCAAATCTGAACTTCATATTTTTCTCAATAAAATGAATAACTAGTCAAAACAAGTTTTGTAAGGCGGCGCAATGTGCGACGTCGAAAATTTCCAGTTTTTACATTGTTGCCAAACCCTCAACATCGTTTACGATAACATTTACGTTTTATTTCCCAAAATATCTTGGAAGAAATATTTTCTTTGAACCCCGAGTGCACATTCAACATACATTTCTATTTTAGTTTTTGTTTTTGTTTTTTTGTTTAATGTTTTCTAAGTACAAACGATCTGCCGACCCCAAACATGCCCTGTATTACTCGTTGTCTAACGTCCGTCCTACCGAAATATGTCGTTCAGCATTTTGACGTCCATTTCTATGGGTCGGGGTTTCTTTCTCCACTTATTGTCATCATACTCATTTTCATTTCAGTACGTTGATTTTGGCTTTTCGTTTTTGACATTGCGCCGCATGTCGAATTTATGATCTAACATGCTTTCATTCCACTAATTTAATCTCAAGCAATATTTGATTTCAAAACATAATTTGAATGCAAATTACTTAAACACTTTGTGGCACAAGTTTCATCTTCCTGTGTGTTCTATTAACAGAATAACCCCACATGTCTACGTTATTTTGGGACAACCCTCGTAAAATTACGAAAGACGAATAGGGCCACATAAAAAATAATTCTATCTCGTAATTACGAGAAAAGATCTCGTTATTACGAGTTAATTTTCTCGTTATTCCGAGAAAAGATCTCGTTATTGCGAGTTAATTTTCTCGTTTTTACGAGAAAAGATGTCGTAATTACGAGATAAGTATCTCGTTACAGTGTATTACGAGAAAATTTATTGTTATAATAAAATAGATAGTAGTTGTGATTCGATTTATTATTGTGAAAAAAAAACCATACATAATATAAGTGTTCCTCGTTCACCAGATCCATACTTCCAAGTCGATTGGTTCAGCCTTTCAGTTTATTTTGGGGGATTTTCCAGAAATGTTAATTCAATTTTAAATTATTTTTATATAAATAACAACGATCATTATTTATTGATTTTGACATAAAATATTTGGATTGATATATTAAAAGTGAAAATCACAGTTGAACATAAAATTTTGAGAATCAACTCAGCAACGAAATCCATGAAAATTGGTATTCATTGAGTAAATGACAATAATTTGCGAATGTAGGGTTAAAACAATTTTTTCCCCATTAACTTATTTTCACGCATCTGACTACATCCCTTTACGCATATATGTACATCAAGTACATTGTATTTTTTAAACCTATTCATCGCAGACAAATTCATTCGTCATTGATACTGGTAAGATCCTGATCCAGGTTTTCACAGTACTAGCCCTACAAGCAGATTTTTAAGAAATAGGGGAGAAAATACCCACATTAGTTTAAATACTTCTTATATTCACTATAAATCACTGATTATATTATATAGACAGAATGTACATACATTTATGTACGTACTAGGTACATGTCGTATGTTTTCAGAGTTTATATGAAAAGAGAATTTTTTTCTGTTTGATGTTTCTGGACATAACTTTGGGTTACTCGGTTTTTCTTAATTATTTTGCTAGCTAATAAAAAGCTATTCGAATAATTTTTGTTGTTAGTTTAAAAAGTATTGTATTAAAAGATACACGTGTATTTATAAATACATCAAATAGGATATACTATAGCTGGTGAATATGCTTATAACATTATATGTTCTCGCCTACTGTAAACAGTGTATCAGGGGTTCTGTCCCCTACTTTAGACTCAAGGGAGTCTAAATATTGTACCGGTATTTGTTAATTATAGCCATTATCATTATATACTGATGGGCTGTACTGTCCAAAGTTCTACTTCTGAATAAACACAGTACATGCACTTGAAGTTACATCATGCATTATGTCTAATACTTAGGTAAAAAGATGCTACATTATATTTTTTTTAAAAATAAAACATGATTTATGAAATAAAAACAAATGTTTAGTGTGAATAATTTTAATGTCTACAGATAACCTTTTCATCCAAAGATACCTTCAGCCAAGTTTCCTTAAAATTGGTCTAGTAGTTCTGAAGCACAGGAACCTAACTTTAAAAAAAAAAATTTCTTTATATATAAATTAATAGATAATTTTCCACACAATATTATTAATTAAAGTACAGGAAATTATCTTACTTTAAAAAGAAATATTTATATGGTTAAGTGCCTGTATTTCGGAGAAAAAGCAAAAACATGAGGATGCAGACAGGCACCCAAGACTCCTACCGGTAGATCAGAAAAGCTCATTTAAGTCGTGGGATCAGGTAAACTAAAAACATCAAGTCAATTGAATACAAGAAGATACAGTGTAGGTATCAAATCCAGTAGAGTTCTCTAGTTTTGCAATTCTGCCAAATAGATTGCATGAATGGAATAACAATTGAAGACTATTCATCAACGCGAAATGTTTTGTCAGAAAAGGAAGAGACAACAAAGCTTTTAGCTCAAATGTATTAAATAAATGTTCCTTAATTCGTACATTCAAGTATACATGTGAAAATCAATAAAATCGTTGAACATTATACAAAAGTTTATTATATACAAAGTACATGTTTATTTAAATAACATTTAGTCACTGACATCAAACTTCACGAAGTTGTCATAACAACTGTACCAGTTCAAAGCTTGGAGAACGTTGGTTGTTTCTTCTCCATGGCAGCCATAACAGATTTCATAACATCTTCACTTTGAAGCATTCCCTGGTTCCATAATCCCTAAAAGTACAATTCTCAATTATACATGATCTCTCTTTCTTTCTCCTCTCTCTCTCTCTCTCTCTCTCTCTCTCTCCAGAGTTACCCAAACTTGGAATATCTAGCAAAAGACATTTACCACATGATCCAATCCTTCCTGCACACCATGGTCTCGAGAGTACACCAGGCTTATTTTGGTACCCTGTACTGCCACTGGTGATTTTGATGCGATCAAAGATGCTACTTCTAATGCTCCTCCCATCATGGCCTCTTTGTCTTGGAATATTCGGCTGACAAACAAATGGAGAAATGAATTTTAAAGTATTCATATACAAAATATGAGGGATGATCCATGAGTAATGCCACTGTTAAAATTATGAGACAGAGTAGGTGGCACATAACAAAAATCAAGATAATTAAGAAATGACAGTGAAGCATAATTCATACAGATTTCATTTCACTTCATTAAACAACTCGTTAAAGGCTTTGTCCGCCATGTTTCTCTTTCCTCATCACAATCTCTATAGCAACTAAGTATTAGCCACAGATTCTTAACAGTTCAAAGTATTTCTGTTTACAAGCCTCACCTGTGTAGGCGTACATTTTACATCACAATTGTTACTCGGTTGCAATGAAATTATCAAATTTCATGCTTTTATTGTAAACCAGGGGGAAAACAACATCTTATATATAAGGTTAATGCATTACAATCATAGAGAAAACACAACATAAAACTTTAAAATCTAAGACACAGTGCAAGTGCAAGGAACTTTACACCTTGGCTATGATTTCCAGCTGTTCAATCAGGTGTAATGAAATTGATAAATTAAATACTATTGTGCCAGTATCAGAGATTGTGTTCCTATAAATTATGATTCATGTTCAGAACCAATCATAATGTATATTAACTACCGGTAGTTTCATGGAACTCATGACAAATGGAGTTTGTAATACATGACTACAAGCGTCTTCTTTCAGAGGGTCAAATGCTAATATCATTAAAACAATTCATCAATATTTAAAATGATTCATCATTTCATTTTGGATAAAAAATTCAAGATGGTTGTAACAATGATTTAGTGATACATGCATGTTTGTCCTAGTCCCTTCCCTATATGCTTTACCTGACAAATCCCATTTGTTTAGCTTCATCACTGTAGAATTTTCTTGCAGTAAAACACAGTTCTCTGACTAAGCTGTCATTTCCTACAATTTTTGGAAATCTCTGTAGAGTTCCCACATCAGCTGCTAATCCTATGTCCACCTCCTGAATTACACATAAAATAAATAAAATAATGAATTTGTTTAATCTGCATGTATCAGAAAATAAATTGGATGTGTCTACTTATCATTTATATGTAGCAGTTGACTGATATCACCGTTTGGGTTTCTAAGTGGTTGCCTGTCCAGCAATTAATTATTTCAATTATCATAGGCACCTGATGTTATACATTTTTCTCATAATAAAATATATATTACCCTCTACCTAATAATGCATGTGTATTACATGTATTATGTAGAGGGTATATATTTCTTATCATGAGAATATATAACGTCAATTATAATGTCAGGTGCCTGTGTCAATTATATAAAGAAGCAAACTACAGGTACATGAACTATCCAAACAAACTGCATGGTTTGATCCAATTTTTCAAAGCAATTTCCCAGGATATGAACTATTTATTTTCTTTTCGAAAAGAAAAACTGTACCTGGAATTTTATTTTCTATGCAAAAATTCAGTTATCTATCTACTATAAAGTTTTCATATATGAATGAGTTTATTTTTCTTCTCCATGAAGATTTGGTGTCATAACCTTGATCTGGAACCAGGCATCCCCCGTACAGTATCGTATATCACAGGCGGAGGTCATATCCACTCCTCCACCTACACAGGCGCTATGTATGGCTGCTATCACAGGCTTGGAACACTGCCCAAAAAAATAAGATTTATACATTCAATGGCTAAATTTTTGTTGATTTGGTAGATGCCTCTCACCCACAAGTTTACATCCCTTATGAATAAATGGAATGCATCACTTTCTTCATCAATGAATATTGATATCCACCACTTTAATGAAATTCAAATTCAATTGCTAGATGAAAGTTAAATTCAGATTCCACACAATACAAGGGTGTATTAAAGCTTAATTAGTATACATAAATATTAAGAAAAATTGGCTGGTTTAAATTCAAACAAAAATTCAAAAAGATTATTCAAATGATCTCTCCAATATGATCCTCTTTACAAATTATTTTCATTACAGAGTGTGGATTGAGCTTAAAGATAAAAGATTATTCAAAAACATTGTAAATCAATATGTCTAGAAGAGGTTTGTTAAAACTGCATTGCATATATATACACATGTACTACTTGCTTTTTCAATCACTGTAAACGTCTCTTGGTAGTCTTTGATTGTGTTGCGGAACATGAAAGCCTTTCGACTTGGATCTAGCTCCGGATTACTTATGATGCCAATATCAGACATATCGGCCAAGTCCAAACCTGTAACAACAAATAAACCACCTGACTTCTGACAATTTAAGTTGAACTTTCATAGAAGTATATAATTCAAATTACAAACAAGAGGCCCATGGGCCACATTGCACACCTGAGGAACAATAAGTATGATAAAATCAGCTTCATAATGGAGTCATAATACAAACTATCTGGACAAAGAAGTAATATTATATACATGTAGATCCTGTATATTGGTAAATAAAAATCCATTTTCCCCCTGGATATTCTTATGTTTATAACCAAGATCCTTTTCTAAGAGGATAATTTTATAGTCATATCACATGTTGAGCATTGCAGTTCTCAAAAAGATCCTAAACAATTGTTTATATATGGGATATTTAAACCTACATCAAACTCTGAACCCCTTGTGAGGTACAAGAGTCGTCCAGGGGCCAAAGTCTTAATAATTTTAAGAATCAGCATTATGTCAAGATGCTTGCATATAAGTAAAACCATATATTATAACAATTCAGTTTTTGTGAATAATTATAATGTTTTTATTTGTAAAATTGGATCCCCAACATAGCCACATTCTACTCCTCAAGATTTCAATTTGAACGAATTTGAATCTACATTATTTGAGGTTGCTTTCACTTAAGTAACAGCTTTTCTAGGCAAATAGTTTTTAAAAGAAGATTTCTAAAGATTTTTCTCAATATTCCTATGTAAAATTTTGTCCCCCCCCCCCATTGTGGCCCCACCCCCCCACTTTGTGACCTTATCCTACCCTCGGGGATTATGATTTGAACAAACTTAAATCTACCCTACCTTAGGATGCTTCCACACAAGTTTCAGCTTTTCTGGCTGATTAGTTTCTGAGAAAAAGATTTTTAAAGATTTACTCTATATATTCCTATGTAAAAAATTGACCCCCCATTGTGGCCCCACCCTACTCCTGGGGGTCATGATTTTCACAACCATGAATCTACACTAGCTGTGGATGCTCCCACATACTTTTCAGATTTCCTGGCTAAATGATTCTTGAGAAGATTTTTGAATATTTCTAAAAAAATTTCAATAATTCCTAATTATCTCCCCTTGAAAAAAGGCGTAGTCCTTAAAAGGACCTGGACACGATTTCAGATGAAAATTTTATTTTTGATTTTTATGTATTAAATAGTTTACTTGTGTATTTTGAATGATTTACCAAAATTTGAATGTTAGAATCGTGTTACAAGCGAGATACCGAGGAAAGAAGTCGTTGTTATGTAAACAAAGCTCGTGTCTTATATTTGTTTACAAATAATGTAAAGTAAAGAAATTACCATTTCTTTGACAAAATAACTTGTGGAAACAAGATAAACTTATTAAATGTGTTCATGAATAAGTTTATCAACAACAAAATGCAACATTAGATTGAAACTTTAACCAATTCAAGACATATGTAAACAATAACAGGTCTCACGCTTTGTTTACAAAACAAAGAATTTTAACCTCTGTAACTCGCTTGTAACTCGATATTTGACTTTCAAATTTTGACGGAGCATTAAAAACATCCATATTGACCATTTTAGACATTAAAAATGAAAAAAAAAATTTGAAAAAATTGAGCTCAAATCGTGTCCAAGTCCCTTTAATTTTCACAACTTTGAATTACCTTTGCCTAAGGATGCTTTGTGCCAAGTTTTGTTGAAATTGGCCCATTAGTTCTGGAGAAGATGTTGAAAATGTAAAAAGTTTACAGACAGACAGACAGTCAGACGGATGGACGGATGGACGGACGGACGACAGACAGACAGACAAAATGTGATCAGAAAAGCTCACCAGAGCTTTCAGTTTAGGTGAGCTAAAAACAAGCTCTTATATTATGTTAATACATGTACAATGTATTGTGTACATATACTGAGCTTCACTTCTTTAAATTCTGATAAACAAAAATATAGTAAATCAACTTTAATTTGTAGGAGAAATTTTTAAAAGAAAGTTTATAGCACCTTGATTTTGTTTCAAAAAAAGAAATTGTTTTTGAGAATCACTACATGTATAAAACATGAAAATTTGTTGTTGTGTACCACTTTGATATAAGCAGTAATCACATTACTATATAAATCAAAGCTTTATTTTACAGAATATATGCATCCATGAAGGTTTCTTGTACCTGCAGTGAATATTTTTCCAGCTCCGGACAGAACTACTACTCTACAGTCCTTATCTGTGGACAATCTCTGGAAACATTCTCTGCACTCCCTGAAATAAGTATAACTTATTACATACCGTAAGAGCACATGCAATCAATCATATGGATATTAGTCTTCCCAATCAAGACCAAACATAGATTACTATCAGAAATGGATATACCCAATCAAAAAAAAATATTCAATGATGGTTCAATAGCTGTGTGAGCAGAGTCTCAGGGTTTTTTTTCTCCATTCCACATCTGAACCCATTTACTATTTTTGATGAGTCTATCTTTGATGAGATATTTTAGGCAAAATTGATTTGAATCTGGCATTGGGATGGGTTAATATTTGTCAGTTTTTTCAAGTAAGACTGAAGATTCAAAACATTAAAGGTTTCTAATTTTTTCTAATTACTTGAATTTCATTGTTTAGATTGGTATAAAAATACTAAAACTAAAAAAAACCCAGATTGAAATGAAAATTAATACTCATAAAACTCTGCAACATTTTATTTATTACATTAAGAAAAATAAAATATGTCTGTTTTTACCTCCAAAATGCTCGATTCATTGCATTCAATTTCTTAGGTCTGTTCATCTCTACTTGTACAACAAACTCTCTTGGTCGTGTCACATTTAAGGTCTCAAACTTGTATTGCTCTGTGGTATCCGACATCATTCTGGCTTGACTCGTGAGTAATTGTATATGGCCTTATAGTACATGTAAATCAAGTTCATGATTTGAATTAACAAGAACCTGATACCCAACTGGGTACATGTATACATTGAGGGTTTAAATTAAATGGAGTGAAAGATATACACACACATATATATATATATATATATATATATATATATATATATATATATATATATATATATATATATAAGGTAAAAATTTACAGCTCTCTATATATGCCATATCAGCTAAATAAGAAAGAAACTTAGTTAGCATATTATTTTAAAAATCTTTGTCAATTTTGAGACATCCACTACTGGAATGCAGTTAATTGGCTGAAGGACCATTTAAAACAGAGAGGGAATGCTTAGAAAGTGATAGCAGAATATGTCAATCTTGCTTCTGTGTAGCTGCAATTCTGTAGCTCGATCACTGTCTTTAAAACAAATTGGATAGACGACCTGGGAGCTACAATTATTTTTTTTTCAAATAGCTTGATTTATAGTTTTTTGACAGAATATCAGGTGTTGAAACTTAAATGAACAGTTGCAAATTGCTCATCTTATCTTGTTGAAGAGGGTAGAACATAGCCATGCACATTTAAATTTATAATTTGTCGATCATGATTATGCAACCATCAAATATGATATGAAGAGGCTTCATTCTACATAATTGTTTTGATTAAATCAATTGTTATACTTTACAAAGACACTGTGAAAAACATCTATACACTCACCACCTACATGTGACCTTTAACATTTGCAAATAAATTAAAGGTACAGTAGACAGGTAAATATACAGGTACAATTGTACAGTTCATGAACTCAACTGCATGCTTACCCGCTGATCGAAAACTAGCGCAAGTTTTTTATGCGCCGTAAAATGCATATTTTAAACACGTATTATCAAGAACTGTAGCTCCTAGGACGTCTATGCGAATCTTTGAATACTGGGAGCTAATGTCAGACCTGCAGCTACTGTTTGCTGTAGTATGAAACATGCAAACACCTTAGATAGAATGTTCTATCGTTAACATGACAGATGTCCTACGGATCCGGTTTAACGATAGAATTCGTCCCATATACTCGCTTCGTAGCAAATAAAAAAATTATATCGCGCTGTATCTCGCCTTATTTTTCATATGATTGGTCTCAAATACCTACAATGTTGCTCTTTTATAATCACATTTTACCACATTAACTGTTTTTGGAACGAAATCACTGCCACTTTTAACATCACGTTTGAAAATTCGCTGTTTACAGTCGCCATGTTAAGGATAAAATCCGAGACGTTCCGAGTGCGATTTCCGACAAAATGGCAGGCAAATTCAAACGTGTATTAACAAAATGCCTTTGTACGACCCATTAAATGGATTTTTTTTTGGACTTAACTACATAAGCATGTTCAAAAAGGTTTGTAATGTATAAAAATATGTTTTTTCCCTGCAGATTATTTTCAACAGACTTAAAATCGACGCGAAGCAGATCCGCTTCGCGGCTGCTACATTACCGCATTACAAGTATATGGGACGAATTCTTACTGTGACCAGAGCGTAGCCTGGTCACGGTAAGATTATTCTTTCTAGCAAACACCTATGTGGAATAGGTTTCTGTAATTCTATACAAAACACACAAAATAAATATTAACATACCACCAACTTTTCTTTGAAGAATGTTTCTTAAACGAAGAAACCGAAACGGCCAAGAGTGAACTTTGGACATGTCGTATGTAATATGTATTTAAAACAAAGTGAAAATAAAAGTAGGGTCACATTGATGAATGGTCGTACGTAGTTGACAATGGTTTATCTAAGATCACATTAATTTTCATTCAAATTAAGATTAGTTTATGTTCGTATTTTTCATTGTATTTTATTGCAATCTATTCCATTTTCTTTTCATTTCACTAATAATTTTTTTTTGGCTATCAACAACTATATGTAAGAGTTAACAAACAAAAATTCAAAATGAAAGTAGAACAAATAGCCTAGCCGAGATCATCCGAGATGGATTGTTGACATCTATATATTATGACCAAGAATTTATAAAACTTTTCGGTGTAGGCCTATAAAACAATGAGTGTATGGAAATACGTCACAGCAGGTTGTGTTGTCGCTCTTTCGATGATGGCTATGAGAAAACTGTCAAAAGTTTATCAGGTTTACAAGCGCGGAATGGCTCTTTGTGGTGGAGAATTGAAGGGCAAAACTGCTATTATAACCGGGGCAAACTGTGGTATAGGAAGAGCCACGGCTTTGGAGTTAGCTAAAAGACACGCACGCGTCATTTTAGCTTGCAGGAGTGAAGAAAAAGGCGCAGCGGCTATATCGGACATAAAGAGATTCACAAAAAATGGCGATTTAGTCTACAAACATCTTGATCTAGAATCATTGAAATCGGTCAGAAAATTTTGCCGTGACATAATTGAAAATGAATCGCAATTAGATATTTTGATTAATAATGCAGCTGTTATGAATCACCCCTATGTTCAAACTGAAGATAAGATAGAAATTAACATGAGTGTCAACCATTTTGGACCCTTCTTGCTCACAAACCTTCTCCTTGAATTGCTAAAAAAATCATCACCAAGCAGGATTATTTTTGTCTCTTCTGCTCTGCATAAATATGGAAGAGTTGATTTTAAAAGTTTTCAGAACCAGCAGAAAAAACCATATGCAGATAGCAAGCTTGCAAATGTGTATTTTGCACGAGAACTCGCGGAGAGGCTAAAGAATACAGAAGTAGCTGTGCATACAATACACCCTGAAATGGTGAATACAGAACTATCAAGACACTCTGTCCCGCAGGCCTTGAACTTTATAGTGAATCCTCTTAAGTTTCTTTTACTTCCTTCTGCAACAGAAGGCTCGCAAGGTATTGTTCATCTAGCGACTGCTGATCTAGGGAAGGACACTGGAAAATATTATGGTAAAACTGGTCAGGAGGAAAAATGGCCTGACATTTCTGCTGATACTGCTGTTTGGAAAAAGCTATGGGATGTCAGTGAGAAAATTACATGTACAAACCTAAATTCTCTATAAATAATACAATATATTTTACTTCTTTCTAAAGTTGTTGTTGAAATTGTTTGATATTAGTCATTTTTATTAGGTGAAAATTGGAGGAAACTGAATTAATATATTGTTAAGTTCAAAAGTTTATGGCCGCGGTACGTGTACATGGATAGAAATTGATCTACTGGGTGACTCATGTAACATAAAAACGACACTATACGGAAACTTCTTTGGTGTCTATATATTATGCTTGAAAAAATAAGATTGGTAGGTCATTCAACGGTTAACTTCTATGTTGACCATATAAGGCACCGGAAGAGAACGTGTTGGCATGCAGTCCCGATCTCAGGATCGTTCCAGAAAAGACTTTTAAATTAATGCCAAAAAGCCAAATTTAGTCAATATTTAAAAAGTATATAATAGCAATTAAGGAAAATTTTGCATAAATAACATTAACTTCTAATAAGGGAAAGGAATTAACTAATGGTGACCAGTATTTCTCAATATTTTTCAAATAACTCTTATTAAAGGATCTATTGCGAATAACAATTGAATTGACCTATAGGACCAGTATTGGTTTCTGTCTATACAAAAATACATATCGATTTCCGTTCCACTTCTTGGTTTTAGGCCATACACAGTAAACTCTTAGGTTCTACTTCTCATAATGTACATGTTATGTATAGTGATTGAAAAAAAGTTTCACAGTCGTTGTCCGAGCAGTATGAGTTATGGTCGCTTTTTTTACTTGATTATTTTAAAAATTTTATTTTCAGTTTACTTTCTATAATACGATACATGTTCTTTATATGCGTTTATTTACAACCGGGGACATATTAGCAACTATTGAAAGTCTCGCGTGACGCGATTTCAAAGGTCGCAATCCCTCAAATAATGCACGTCGCCATAGTTTTTTCAACAGAAATAACAAAAAGAATGATATTTGCAGATGTAAAAGGATTTTTACGAAGCGTTCGAACACTATCGTCATTCACCGTACATTCAACTTAACTCTTTCCCGTATCACTATAGTAATTAACAACTGCATCCTTTGTATCAATGGACTTACCCGATGCCGGGATGACAAGGGGACGGATTTCAAACTTCAATTTGTTTAAACTGGCACACACCCATTTTTTTCTAATCTATAAATATTCCTCCTGCATTCTTGGCATAAAATGTCACCAATGAACTCATTCTTTACAAAGAACGAACTCATCTACTTTGCAGGACTTCTCTCACAATTGTACCATTTCATATACATGTAGATGTTCTGGAAAAGCAACATATCAAATACGGGAGCGTGAAGGATTTAATTTTAATTAGATTGCAAACAAAGCGTGCTTATACTATGGTATATAGTTCCGGTTGATTGCAATTGCTTTTACATGTAGTAAAGTATATACCTTTACCATCGATATCTTTCATCTTTAATTCAAAGAGCAAATGTGCATTTAAGGAAAAAGATCGAAATTAAATACACAAAATGCACAATTCTGCATAAAAAAAGAAAAGCTCAAAGGTGTTTATAGATAAAGTATGCCCACTGATGGAATCGAACCGGGGCACAAAAAACGTCACGTTACATAGCTAGCAGATTTTTTTTTTTTTTTTATCTTTTTCATAGCTAGCAGATTAACCTACTGAGCTATCCAGAACTTACACTATTCGTGTAAATTAGACCACTATGATAGAAATCAGTTTCCGAAATTTTTGTTTTTGCAAAATTCAAATCATTTTCCTATACTTCTTTACAGAGCTCTTCGTTTAAATTTAGTTTAATAAAAGCAAAAAATAATTATAGGAATTTGTTTACATGCATGCTCCACCTAACTCCAAAGGTAAACTGAATAATTTGATATACTTATTACCTGATCGAAAAAATAATATACGATGCAAGTACATATTTCAACTTTATTCCATGATTGACGTATAACATATAATGCAACAACGGTTAACAAGAACATGACAGACTTTAAAAAAGGATGATCAACATAGTCATTAATGTCCAGACGAGTTTGCATTCAAATGCATTTTACATAAATACATGTATATGATAAATAGTTATAAATAATAAATAAAGAAGATCTCATATCAACAAGTTAAAACAACAGTAGTAACAACATCCCGGTCCTGCCAATAACACAGCCTACTCTTCCATGTAAAACTCGGGTACAACATGGTCAGAGTCGGAGCATGGACTGTACAGGATCCTTTCCTCGTCGGAATCATACATCGACCCATTTAAATCTGGAACGCGTCGATCGCGGTTCTGTGCACTGATCTGAGTGTACATACCATCAAAATATGCTGGGTTTCTTCTGACAACACTCTGGCCCTCGCTACCTCTCCGAATTTCAGCGTGCTCTTCCATCTGTATGTCCTCCGCGTCGCTCTCCGATTGACTCGGCTCTTCATCCGAGATGCGCCGGTTCAAATCCTCTTCGTTTTCGTTTAAAACCAGCGGTAATACTATGTCGACAAGGGGATACACTATGCCTCCCAATATTTCCTCAGGGTCCTGTGAACTAATGGAAGAAATGGTGGAGAATGGAACAGTGTAGTCAGCTTCGTCTGAAAGAGATTCTGGACAAAACAGATCACAGCCCTCTATATCCGGGACTTGGTCGCCATCATCATTAAACACATCAAACATTTCATGAAGGTTAAACTCAACATTGCTGGAGTCCTGACATATGTCTTTGATGCGTTGTGTTTGATCATCATCTCTGATGTTGGCATCACAAAATTGCAAAGGAAGTATTTTCATTGTTGCTTTTATAGTACCTATGAATAAATCAAAATCAAATTAACAATCTAACTCGTACAAAAATGAGTAAACACCATTAGCCAAGCATCATTAAGATTTTATAAAATGTATCCATTTTAGGCTTTAAACGCAATTGAAAATTATAGCACGTAGCATCGTGTTTTGAAAAGTATGGGTCAGAAAGTGGTAGGGGGGACGAGTTTTCTGAAATCTTGAACCTTACACGCCTATCTTTTAAATCCCGTGTGTGCATGTGTGTGTGTGGTGTGGGGGGGGGGGCTACCTAAGACTTATATTTTAATGTTAATTTTATTTAATTTCGTACATTTTTTAACACCCCCCCCTAAAAAAAACGGGGGCCAACACCGTCCTAAATAAATTTTCTATATATATGTAAATTTAATAAAATGTTCGTTGCGAGAAAAAGCGGGAGGTCAAAACACCTCGCCCTCCCTGATGATGATGATGATGATGATGATGATATATATATATATATATATATATATCTATATCTATATCTATATATATATATATATATACATACATACATACATACATACATATATATATATATATATATAGTAATGTACCTCTTCCCCGAACCAATGACCGGTTATACGGTATTTCATGATTAAGAGACTGACAATAGGAAAAGTTTTACTTGAAAGAGGGCATCGAAAATAATCAAGGATTTTGGAATATTCCATGAAAACATAACCGTTACCTTAGATAAGCAGAAAAATAGCTGGTACAAGAAATGATTATAGCATACGTTAGTGTGCGAATTTTGGCTCCTTGATGATATTTTTTATGATTTGAGTGTGTTCTTAATCTCTCCCGTTGTATTTGAATATGTATACCATCAATTACTTTTAATTATTTACATGTTTTTAATATAGTTTTCTGACATAGTTGACAATTTTTTTTTTTTTAGATTTAAACAAGTTGCTGCCTAGGCCTACTTATAACAATTTTCCGAGGCTAAAATGTGCTTTCAGTTTATATCTATATCTGACATCAGTGACTGTGTGTGATGTTATAATTATATCAAACGAACTGTACCATGAATAGTAATATATTAATGACCCCCGATACCCCTTTGGATCTTAGGACTTAAATATAGCGAAGTATTGCAAATAATAACATCACGGAAATGACTTTTGGACGCTGTGTACCGCGTCTTGATCATGTGTCCCAAAAATGGCAAATTCTACTGCAGTAAGTCATTTCAAAAATAGTTCTTTTCACAAGTTCGACCACGCATTATTTATGTACTGCTCTTTTTATGATATGCCGAGACATTGAGACATGTAGATCTAGCATTCAAATTTATCTTAATATCAAACATACTTATCTAGCTTTGCTCTCCTCTTTCGAATGTCAAAGTAGCAGACGACAACACGGGTGCTTATCGAGCCCGACTTCTAAAGCTTTTCCTCAAAATTTTTATAAGAAATATAATAACAAAATAGGTTAAGTAAATATCATTGATAATTTTAAAGACAAACATTTCACAACTAATAAAAAAATCTCAACTAGTTTCTGTCATATTATAAGTATCAACTGACCCAGGGCATACAATATCACGACTAGCTGAAATTAAACAGTCTTAATTGACTAACTTCCGGTTTTGAGGCGGTCAACTTTCTTTCTACTTTACAGTCTGTTAACTAGTTGGTCATTAGTGATGTAGAGTGGTTGTTAATAATTTCAACACAGAAAGACAAGCAAGAAAAGGAACAGGTAATTACAAGCTTAAACATAATTCTCTGGTCTCAACTGTTTTTGTTAGAGTGAGGAGAGGAGTTGTAGAACTTTCCAAAAAAAACCCCATATGTACATGTAGATAAATGGTGTAGCAAAAATAAAAAAATAAAAAACCTAGTAATCCAATCATATCCTCTGCAAAACGTGTTCCTGGTGATATGATACTTTAAAAATTGTATCTGTGCTGTCATGCGAATAATTTGCGTTAGTAAAATACATGTACTATATCAGGTCCAGTACAATCACTAGATTTAGATAAAACAGACAAAAAGTCGCAAGGAACTGTCAATCTATATTTGTACGGTGTAGTTTTATATAAGCAACCCAGAGCAAAAATATTTAAAACATTGCTGGGTTTTAGCAGTTTTAAGGAAAACATGCATTTCTATTGTATGATTAACTGTATGACACCTTGTGTGCGATGAGGCATGGATAAGTGTGATTACTTCATATTGTGCTGAATTATTACCAATCAATCATCATGTTAACCAGAACTGTTCTTCTTTGTTATTCCATTTAGGAAATAGCTGTTTGGTATCATATAAACAGTTATACATAGCTCCAAAACTTTTAAAACTTTGACTGCATTTGCGCAAAAAGAGCAACAGTTTTAAGAGTGATTTTTTTTATGAATTGTTTTCAGATCAGTTCAAAGTTGAAAATTACTGCTGCACCTTAGTGCGACTTTTAGTACAAATGCCCATTTAAGACAAAAGTATGATTGAGTAGCTAAATAAACCTACTTCAGGTTTCAGGTAGGTAAATAAAGCTATTAAGGTAAATCAAGCTATGTAGCTAAATCTAGTGATTGTACTGGACCTGCTATAGTCTCACCCAAGATATTTTTGCCGTATATTTTCTTAAATTATTTGAAATTTATAAATACCTCTTGGTTCAGACAATGTTCATTCAATAGTATGAAAAAATTCCAAGATTTCCCCTTTGAAACGCCCCCTCTAGCTTGTCAGGTTACATGGCTAAAAATAAAAAGTCCATGGGGATTTTCCATTGCTAGAGATGAGGGTACCCGGATGATAACGTTAAAAATTGTGTGAGGTATTCCGAGTGACTTCCAAAAGGAGAAAAGATGTCAACATATATCCCATTGTAAATCTTTGTAGGAAATCTGTTTTCGGTCCTGTGAAATTTATGAGGGAAAAATGATTATGTGTGAATGAAGTTATCTTGGAAATTTTCCCTTTCATCAATTTCAATTGCACTTCTTTCACAGGTATGTGTATTTTTTATTAAAAATCATCCAAATGTGCAGCATAAATATCTTGGGACAGACTATAGACTATAGGCTAATGAATAATGAGAACCCGACAGTCCTGCCAATAGTTGATCAGCTGATGGAATATTTGCAGAACTGTAAGCTCCTCAGGAAACTCGGGTTGACGGACCAATTCCATCCATACAAATAACTGTATATGTATTGAGTACAAAAAGTTGTGTATGGTTTTGGACTTATTAACCTAATTTAGGAATATAAATTTTAATGCCAAAAAAATTCCTGTCACTTTTTTTTTTTTTAGATGTCATTACTTTACTTACCTCTGTATGTCTTTTAAACACCCTCACGACCCTCGTAAAGTGAAATGGTGCGGTTTGTTTACACGTAAAAATGGCCACTCTTGATAGTGATGTGAATTTAATATATTTCACTTTCGGAGGTTTGTTGGTTTTTAGGAAAATGATTTGAGGCAAGTTAAGTGGTGAATCAGTAGTAAAGTATCTCATGGATTTTTTGGTATGAAAAGATTTACAGAATTTATTCCTTTAGTAAAGTCCACTCCTTAGTAAGTCCCAAAACCATGTGCAACTTTTTTGTTTACAGTGTTTTTTCTACACAAGCCCCTGTGCTGACAGTGCACATTTTGTTTGTGTGGAGGTTATTACAAAGATTTAATCTCAACACAAATATGAATTCAGTATTTTATACATCTACCGGTATTATTATTATACTTACAGAAACAGACTGATTAAAGATGTGGCATGAAGCTAGGAAGCAAGAGAAGAAGATCAGGGGTTTGATGGTTGATTACAAGAAAAGGGCAGAGAGAAGGAGAGAATTTTATGAAAAAATTGTAAGGAATGGAACACTTAAATTTACTGAAATTAGATTAGACTTATGCAGATTATTCATATTTACTGAAATTAGAATTAATTTCCATGCATTCGTAGATGTAACATTTGATTTTAATTGGTTAAAGAAAAGTCATTTTATATTTTTGCTACTTATACTTGTCTAGCACTTGCATTGTTTGCAAGTTCATAAACATGTTCATGTACTTCTGCATGCAGATAAAATGTTATTATTTAGTCCAAGTATGATATACTGTAAGCGGCAAGCCAGTTTATATTTATGTTATGAACTTTTCGCTAGGCTCGTGAAAGCCTCATTGTCTTGAATGTTTTTTGCCGCAAACCAGTCCTCAAATGTCTCTGGTGTATTTTTCTCTGAATAATCTACATCTTGATTAAAAAAGTTAGTACATGTAGACCCAAATCAGTTATTTCTGGTAAATCATGAAATAAATCCATTGCAAATAAAAGTTGGTTTTTATAATACAGTGATATGCTTACTTTGAAATAAGAAATTTGAAAGTTGAATAAAAATTTCAAACTATGCAGCAACAAATTTCTTTTTTTAGAAACTTGACCCCACTCAGTTTTTAAGAGTGTATGGGCGCCCTGTGAAGGTGAACTTGGATCCTGCGGTGGCGATTGCAGCAGAAAGTCCACAGAGCATGTAAGTAAAACAATTTTGTAATCAAATGTGTACAGAATTCTCAATCAAAGCTAAATTATTATGTGTTTGTGAGATGTGACTTGGTTTATGTACATGTTTAAGTAAAATGACAAAGTTACTGTAGTTGTTATGTTTACAGGATGCCATGGCAAGGAGACAAAGAAAACATGATTGACAGATTTGATGTGAGAGCTCATCTAGACATTATGCCAAAGTTCAATTTGGTGACTCCGCAAATGTAAGGAATTTTCTTTTGAATTGGTTGAACCATTGTCCACAAATTTAAGTATCAGGTATTTTACTTTATATTTTTGAAAATTGACATTCAGGGATATTAATGAAATGCAACCATAATGGTTTGAATTGGTTTTTTCCAGATTAAGTCTGAGGGAAGAAGAAGAGGAGAGGAGAGCTAATTATGAGAGATATCGGACCTTAGTGGAAAATGAATGTGCTGGGGGTAAAAAAGAATTACTATTAAATTAGTGAAAATATGTTCAAGCAATTAATGCTAACGAGTAAAACCATCTTAGAGCTCTAAGTAAGTTATCCTTTTGTAGGCTAAACAATGAATTTCTGGAGAGAAATGTGTATTAATGTTTCTGTTATTTATAGTTTCAGAAGAGCAAGCATTGCACCAGATATACATTGATGAGATGTATGGAGCTGTAAACAGGGGTGTGGAGGAGGATAAAAAAAAGTAAGTTTAAGTGTTATGAACTCAATTACTATGTGTTTAGGGTATTTTTTGTCCTGTCTGTGTCCTTTTTATACCTTTACATATTTTTAGCAACTTAAACTAAATCATTAGATGTCATGTATGTTATACATGTACATTGTGAAGGGGCTTATCACTATTCTACTATGTATTATAAAAATTATTTTAAACACCCCCCCCCCCCCCAGAAAAGTAAACTATGTACTCCCTTTAAATTGTTGTTTGTGCTAAAAGAAAGGTATTTCCCTGTAAATCCTTCAGATTTTACCTTTGAGTTGAATTATTTGTGGTACAAGTATGTAAAAACTAATAGGAGGAGCAGTGGATGTCACATCATTTTCTGATTCAGACGAAAACAATATGGTGACTAGATTAATAATTATTATAAAAATTCAAATTTATTTAAATTTTGACAAACCCTTCCCCAAACTAAGAGTCAAATGGTGATCAATGGGCCTTGTGTTCAAAATATTTTGTGTAGAAATTAATTGGATTTTGTCATTTTGCAATATTAGGCATATACATGTATGTACATTATTGTTACCTTTTATAACAGATTGGCTGAAAAGAAGGCAGCCATTGGTTACACATATGAAGACAGTACACCAGTGGGGGAGAAAAAGGAGGAAGAAGAAAGTGATGAGGAATCAGATTTAGATGTTGAGACAGTAGATCTAGGTAATGTATTTGTTGTTGACAAGGATGAGAGAGAGAGAGAGAGAGAGAGAGAGAGAGAGAGAGAGAGAGACAGAGACAGAGAGCACAATTAGCAGTTACTGTAGGAACAGAAGGAAGATCTGTAATAAATATTATTTTTTAAAAGTTGATCTAATTCATCCAGCTAAACCCTAGACCGTAAACCTACTGTAAAACTAAATATGTTAGAAAAGGAAACAGTAGATCTAGATAATCTGATGCCGTAAAAGTACACTGATGTACATGTATATATCAGCCTTGTACTGTATGTAGAAACAGTAAACTTGTACATGGAAGTCTATACTCTAAATGTATTATATTTGGCTTGTACGATATTTGGCGGTGAATAGTTTTTGAACAAGTTTGCGTGGACTTGAATTAGTGTATTCCTGAATGTGACTATTCCTATACATGTATGTATGGCATTTAGCGATGTACTTGATTTGGCAGAAGCCGCATTCCACCAAAACCGCTAAATACAATACAAAGCCAAATGTAATACGTTTACAGTATTTAGAAAAGTAGAAACATCATATGCAGATAAACCAGATCTAAAAGTGTACTGTAATACATGAAGAAACTATACCTTTTTGATTTAGTGCCAGTCAATTTATTGTCTAATGTCTAATTTTAAATTATTCTATAGTAAAGGCATACAGGTGAATAGTTTTTACTGTACACATGGTACAACAAAATGTTATACCTGTTCTTAATTCTGAAGTTTAAATAAAATTCAGCAATATGCATACTTAAAAGTATAATTTATCATCAACCACTTGATCAGGTGATGTCATGGGTTCTAATCAGCCCTGTGGCAATATAAAGCTGTAAGTGTGCATGCCTAGGAACTTGGTAGGGAGTATGCTGCCAGCTGTCATGTCCATGAGTTGTAGTGTTGCATCACCTAAGATCCATAGTACCAGAGTTCCATATCTTAAACTGATGTTTTTTGTTTTAAATAGCTTCTACTATGTGATTGATATTGATTGCTTGAATCATTGGATTATTATGGCAATTTTTCATGTATTTCTGCAATATGTAGGAATGAATACATGTGAAATGAAAAAAAATCTCCAATAGCTCAAGAAGGACTTCACTTGTATTTGAGACATCAAATGTGGCAAAAACTATTTAATTTTATTTGCTTGTATTTTTCATGTTCCAGATGTAACACTCGACATTGATACTCTGACAACTGAACAAAAAGGCTTGCTGAATCAGTGTGCTCAAACATATGGGATGAAGGACGAGGACTTTGTCTGGTAATTTGATTTGATCTATAGATTTGAGAGTACAACAATGAATTCTGTCTGGATTGCTTTTAAGATGGAAATGACCAGAAATTGACGGATATAAATGCAATTCTAAGGGATTGATTGGATACATAAGTTATAATTGAAGAATTTTAAAGTCCTTGAACATAAATGTTTAATTTGCAGTGATCTTTATAAAATTTTACAAATGCATTTGAAGCTGTATGCATTTCAGCACCTAATTTATGTTCTCGGAGATTGTTGGGTGAGCTCAATGAAGACATTAAGTTATAAAATGATAAACAAATGTACATACATGTATATATTTGTAGTTGGTTAACTCGTGACAAAGAGGAAATGGAAGAAATACGTCTGGCAAAAATGCTTGAAGAGGAAAAGGCACAATTTGCTGTAAGTTTGTAAACTTTGTTTGAAACTAATTGGGAGCCAGTAGAAAATTTTCTTTTAAAGTTGTAAAATAGATATATGTTTCATCTAGTTTAACAAAAGCTAATGTGAAAAGGGATTTATTGATCTGCCTGTGTACAGTACTAGCATTAAATGTAATAATTTGATTATCTCAAATGACAAATCTTATTGAGTTTCTAATTATTGAACGTACAGGGGTAAATAAAACATAGGAGCAAATCATTCTACATGTACATGTTAACTTACCACAAATATGAGAATTTTTTCTTAAAATAAGTTAATCAAGTATGCATCATTTCATCACATAGGGCAGAAAATCGAGAAGAGAAAGAAGGGCATATAAGGAGAAGAAATTAGCAGGTAGAAAACTAAGCCCGCCCAGGTAAGACTAAGTCTTGAGAAAAAATACAAATCTTGTGTATCTGGTATTTAAACCAATGATATTGCACAGAGATAAAAAAGGAGGCATTTTATTTTGTCATAGGCTATCATTAGGTTCTTGATTATTATTGTCTTAAAACCATTGGCAGAACTGTATGTTGGATATCGCAAGGTTTTCCATAATAATCCATCTTTGCATATGGTTTTTATAATTGACTAGTGTTTAAATATGGACCCCTATAAAAATAACCATGATACTTTTAACTTTATATGTACATTTACATAATTATGTAGGTTAATTTTGTACAAATACATGTATATACATGTATATATACATGATCATGAAGTTTATTCATGATTTTCAATTTGATCCAAATTTCAATTTAGAAATACATGTATATCATGATAAAGTAAATTTTTTTTTGCCATATCAGCATTAAAAAAATGTCTTTAAGGCAGTTTTTCTTCTAGAATACATTAAGTGCAGGCTTCTTAAAATAATCTTTTTATTATATCCTTAAAACTGACAGAAAAATATATTTGTTCAAAGCTGCTCTTTATGTCTGCCATTGCTTTCCATAAAGGAAACCTCATGAAAAATGCTCATTTTTGTATCATTTTCATAGTATATACTAGCTAGCAATGATTACAAATAAATTAGTAAAAAAACCAAATCTAACATGTTACATGAACAGTCTTAAATATGCTGATTTACGGGACCAGAGTCTACCATTGTAGTTCAAAGTCCTATGCAAATGACTTTGTTTTAGAAGATAATAATTTCAGTGATGAATTATCTTACAGTTATGCTGCCAGAGATAGTCCAAAATATGAACCTTATCAGAGGTATAATTATTGCTTATTAATATTTATGGAAGTACATGTATTAACTGATGAATTTTACTTCATATATAATCCTTTGTATAGACATATAATGTATATTTGTTCATGTGTATATATTTTTTTGAACTTTCTTCTTTTCAGAAAGTCTTCATCATCAAGATCCCGCTCTCGTTCCCCGGAGGAACCCAAGAAAACAAAAGTGGAATTTATTACGAGTTTTGGTGGAGAAAGTGATGAAGAGGGTGTGGTCCAGGGTCCTGCCCTTCCTCCACAATTAAATGTTAGCGAGTCTCCCCACACATGGTCGGTGCCACTTAATTATGTTTATATGGGCATCTACAATTGTAGAGAGTACAAATAAGGCTTCTTTAGACTAACTCTTAGATACACAATGAGACATTACAAACCCATGTGAAGTTACAAGTAATCAGATTTAATGTCTTGTGAGATATGTAGCATGTGGTAAGTTGTGTATACTGTGCTGAACTGTCAGTGATCATGATTGCAAGAGAAAATATCAGATTTTAAACTATAAAGGTGCTAACTATTTATTAATGGTTTTAAAATCTGTTTGAAGGAAAAAGAAAAAAGAAGCCAAAAAACGGAAAAGGAGATTTTCATCAAGATCAAGATCCAGGACACCAGAGAAATCTTCCACATCCAGATCACCAGATAAATCAAAGTCTTCAAGCGAAAAGTTTTCAAGTGAACCAGTTAAAAAGGAGAGCAATAGCCGTAGATCTGGGGATGGGCGACTATCATCTGGATCGTCACAGAAATCTGTAAGCAATACAAGTCGCTCCAGATCAAGATCGTATTCATCGTCTAGATCAAGGTAATAAGAGTCTGCTATATTGTATAAAACCAGTGTGAAATTATACTAGTCAAAGTACTCTTGCTGTGTAGAAATGTGATTGAGATCTTTTAAAAGTTTGCTCTAAACTGCTTATGTTTATGATAACTCATGACTGAATAATGTTTATGATAGCTCATGATTGAATTCCCTTGAAAAATTTTGACAATATCAACAAAATAACACCCATAGTGGTGACCATTAGATGCAAGGGTCAGAAGTATCTTAAGCTACAATAGTTAATCTATTAAAAACAGCTAACTCTGCAGGTCTAATGAACTTTGTGTAATTATTACTATGGTTTTACTTCTGTTTTAGGTCAAGGTCAAGATCATCAAGAAGTAGGTCAAGGTCCAGTCGATCAAGATCTAGATCAAGATCATTCAGGTAAGTCCTTTTTAAATTTTTTTTAATCCAGCATTGTGAATTCTGTTATTTCAACATTCTAATTTAAAGTATAATCCAATTTATTAGCTTGGCTCAAGTGAGCTTTTCTAATCATACTTTGTCTGGCGTCCATATGTTTGTCCTTTCCTCTTTTCAACTTCTTCTCTAGAACCACTTTACAGAATTCAGCCAAACTTAGTACAAAACATTCTTAGTTGAAGGAAATTCTAAAGTGATGAGATAAAGAGCCATACCTTTTAAAGAACTTGGTTCACTTGTGGCTTATTTTGGCCCTCGGATAGGGTAAAATTTTAAAGTTGTCAAAACATATATTTGTGCATATATAAATACTTTCTGGTTTTACCTGTTATCAAAAATGTATAAGAACTTGTGATTCCCCAAGTGAGTGTGCTAAATAAATTACGATAAAATGCCGTGAGAATGCATATTTCCGGAAAAATACAGGAAATGCTGTGAATGTTTTACAAATTTGGATAGGTCCGCATAAAATCACCATCGCCAAATTTTGTCATATTAAAGAACTTACCTATCTTGAGGTGTATGCAAAAAATCGTGATGGTGATATTGTGCGGACCATGTTTATTTTTAAAAAAACGTATTCTGATAACGTCAATATATCGTGTATCAATAATAACGTTAGATAAATAAATCGGATAAGTATAAATCATACTTAAAATGCGAATAAAATTTAAACTATAAAAAGTATGTGTATTAAACAATATTAAACATGAAAGGAAGACTAACTACATGTATATATCCGAAAATCTTATCTTATTGGATGCACAATCTACAGACCCTGAAACGTACTACTACACCACACGCTCGCTGCACGCTCGCTACACGCTCGCTAAACGGTTTACACGAAACGCTGAACGGTTTACACGAAACGCTACACGCTTTGCCCGAAACGCTAAACGGTTTGCACGAAACGCTGAACGGTTTACACGAAACGTTTCTTACACGAAACGGTTTGCCCGCTTTTTACACGCTATGGACACGCTTCGATTTTCGTTTCAATCGGGTTCTCTCGGATTTTTAGTTTTATGGTAAGAGTTGTTTTAAAATGGTACGATATATTAGAAATAATGATATTTCACAAATAGATCTGTTTAAAAATCGGCAATATTGATCTTTAATGAAAAATATTTCAATCACAGAAATAAAAAAAATGCTACAGAACATGCACGTACATGTATTCATTGCTGAAAAGAAATATCACTCGTTTTAATGTCGTAGGAAAAATGAAATTGTTCCGTAAAAATAATAATAATAAATACAAAAAATGTAAATGGCGTATTAATTTCAAAACATTGAAATTGAAATCCGTTTCATTACAAACGTAAATCCATTTTTCGTTTTTCGGCGGCTTTATTTTTCAACATTAGGAATTGTTTTGAAATGGTTTATGAGAATAAAAACGTAATACATGTACATGCATTTAAATAAATAGTTATTCAATTACATTAATAATTGACAATTATTTAGAAGTAAATTAATCACCGAATTTAAAAGAAGGCTATGCAATCAAATGATTTTTTTTTATCGTATCAACCACATATTAAAATATGCTCCGCACATAAAACCAGACAGAAAACGAGACACGATTGACATGAACAAAAAAAAAGTTTGTATCACTATTTAGGATATCTATTTCTAAAATAAATTCAATAAATTATATCGGATGGAACAAAATCAATGAATTAAATTTCAGACTCAATATGCATGTACGCATAACGTCGCTTTCACCACAAACTTTTTAAAAATAGTACCATACATATATTTAATGTTAACACAATATTTTCCCCTCTATTCTTTTTCAATTTTGTTATTGAGTTGATGAACATTATATTATTAAAATGATGTTCTTTATCAAATAATGATTCCGATGCTTTAAAGTCATTAATCTTTTTTATTGGCTGTTGACAAAAAAAGAGACGCGTGACCATCCAATGAAAAAAATACACAGTTTGATTGACAGGTTTAGTCAGCTGCAGGTATGTGTTAGGCCTACCCGGTGTCCGAGTGCTAATTGTACACTGTCGAAAGGTTTCAGTTATCGATGTAAAAGAAAGATCAAATACTAGATGTTTATTACGACTTGACAGTATTACAAAGAGTTGATTTAATTTTTACAAACAAAATGTCAATAGTATACATACATAAGTGTTTGTTAATCACAAACCATTCCGGGAAGTCTTAAACTCGGGCGCCATTTTGAAAGAACTAATAACTGAGAAAAGTTCCGAATGAAATCTGATAACACGTTTCACACGATTTTCGCACGCTTTGCCCGAAACGCTTTACACGCTTTGCCCGAAACGCTGCACGCTTTGCCCGAAACGCTAAACGGTTTACACGAAACGCTTCACGATTCACACGAAACGCTAAACGGTTTACACGAAACGCTAAACGGTTTACACGAAACGATTCTCGCACGAAACTCGCACGCTTTTTTGGTGTAGTAGTACGTTTCAGGGTCTGTACTTAATTCCGCGTCTCCGTAGCCTAGCGACTTTAGACATTATATATATGTACCAACTAAAGATGTCAAAGATACGATAACAAGTAATGCATGGTTTTCGACAAGGATGGTTGTACATCAAATTTTCAAATGTGTTAACAGTTAGCTGTCATCGTGATTTTCTTAAATCAAGGAAATATTGGAGCCAGAGAAAAACGTGAAATAACTGCATGCTTTGTATGGAGCTATTACTTACATATAGTTATAGGCCTACCGGCGTATATTTATTTTAACAAAGAAATGAAATCGTGTACATACAGAAATAAATACTACCGGTATAAGTTTAAGATTCATGCCTTTGAATTGTTTATTTACATGAATTTTATTTAGATGTAAATATGTACTGTAGAAAAAATTAAATCAGTTCAAAATTCACACATCGTACGTACCTGTCGATGTGAAATGTATTTTATACCTACTGCAGTAAATGTTTAAATACATATTGAAATCGAGGATTTTAATGCACTATGTAATTCAATTCGGATCTATAAGGGTTAAAAATAATGATGTTTTAAATCTACGATTTATTGAATTATGTAAACAGACGACACTTATGTAGAACTTGCAATGATAAATTAGATATGACGTCACTGAAATATGACGTAATACAATAACTTGTTATAATTTCACCCCAACATTTAATCTAATATACGATGTTAATTGTTTCTGCGAAAGTATATACATATAGTTGCTTTTAAAATAGAAGGTAAACTCTTTTCACTGTATGAATGAGTCTTAAACAAACACTGTCTTTATATTTTTTTCCTACAACTAGACTTAAACCTGTGAACTCACAGGTTGACGGATCAAGAGCAACAAAATAAATTTTAATTTTACAATGTACGTATAAGTTATGAAGTTTAAGCTGATTAAAGTATTGCCGAAGTTATAAACTTTTTACTACCTATCTCTCTTAGAAAAACATCTTCAAGAGATATATATCCCCTTCCATGGTCTTAACCACCCCCACCCTAACCCCCGTATTCTTTTCTTGTGGTTTAATAAAGTGGTTACCTTTTGTGTATGTTGGATGTATTCTTATTTTTGACCGATAATTAATAGTTCATTAACCATTCAAAAGAAAGTTTCAAAACTAGACTGTAATATTTTTTTCCATACATTTGTCAAGCGTCAATTTATGTTTTCGCTACATTTTCTAATGTACCCCCCCCCCCCCCCCCCCAAAAAAAAAAAAAAACAACAAAAAACGTATGTTTTTAATGTATGTTATCACTAATTAATCCCGTGCTACTCGCAAACTCCCAAACTTGACATACGTGTATTTATTTTTTTCTATTCTTCGTTTTTATGTGTTCAATAATTTATATTTTTATTTCTCAATGTATTGAATTACAGCAAGGTCCTATGCAAAACTTGTAAACTTATGTAAAGCCGAAAATCTATCGGCAGAAAATTAAGATGCAAGGGCAATTTTTCGAGCCGTCTCCAACAACGAAAAATCCCAATTTTATTGCATAACGAACCCATAATATAAATATATGTAGTGAATTTTCTGTGAGATTTGAACCACACCGAAGAAAATTCTAAAATATATCCTGGACTATAATTTACTCTCTCTCTCTCTCTCTTTCTCTTTCTCTCTCTCTAAACTGGTAAATATTTCAAATTAATGTAATGTAATTTTCCTTATCTAATCGGTCAAAATGACTGGTAATATAAAAACTACCAAATCAAGAAGCTAACATTTTTACAAGCAGGATTTAAATGTTTGCAAACACCTTAATTGGATTTAACATATCGATGTACACTTGACAAGATCTTAGTTAGCGCATTGTAAGGGTAGGCTAATTAACGAAGAATTTTAAGATGAGATACTTACGATAAGGTCTCAGTCAGCTATTTATTTTACATCTATGATTTCCAATTTATTGTTCATTAAAAAACTTTTAATTTCATTAATAGAAAATGAAAATATTTTTCCCGTAAATTTTTATAGTTATTATTTTTATACAACCTAGCTATGCTAACGTTTTCAATGCAAAGGAGTGGAGATTTGGGGAAAATTTTCTCTTAGACTATTTATAAATCGGTCATATAAATACTGCTCTGCATCTTTTGTTTGAAGGCCAAATATAGAACAGTGAATATTTGTTCAGACCGGTAACTTTCATCAAATCACAGGTCCACTTGATTGGTAATTTTTTTTCTTCAAAATCCATCTCTCTCTCTCTCTCTCTCTCTCTCTCTCTCTCTCTCTCTCTCTCTCTCTCATTTTATAACAGTTTCATGTTTTTGACCAAATGAACTAAACTTCTAATTACTGTAAGCGTTATCAATTTTTCTTAATTTTCTTATATTGCCTGGCACATGAAAACAATAATAGTTCTGTGTATTATACAAAAAGAAAGCAAAATTCAACGAACGAAGGAAAAGTTGCAAATAATAAAAAGTATGGAGGGTAATCGTATTCAAAATTCCTTCCAGACCTGTAAACTTGTAAGTTCGAATATACAATCGTGTTCATTTGCGAATCCAGAAACTTTTTCTAGGGGTTCCGGAGGATAATTGTGTTTGCCGGGGGGGGGGGGTGTCCGAGGCATATTTGCGACATTTTTACAAATGTAGCCCCCCCCCCCCCCCTCTAGATCCGCGCATGGTGTTGGTATGTTAGCCTGGATATGAATTTAATTGTGTAATTCTGATCGTATAACCTATAAAAACCAAGGCATAATCACTTCACGATTTGATTCTTTTCCTTTATATTATATTAAGCACATTTTGCAGCTTAATTTTTTTTGTTAGTTAATTTAACCTTCAACTTTGCACGAGTTTAATTTATAGTTTCTGCATTTGTGTCTTCATCATCGGATATAGCACATCTGACATGTTACAAATAAACAAATGTAAAGTTTACAAGTTTTTCGAATGGCATAACCTTATATGGCAAACGCTCGCTGCGGGGTAAAGGCATGTTGTAATATAATCGCCGGAATATACCAAAATAAACATAATATTCAGTTTAACTGTTATAATTAATGACACTATATTCCTTGGATCGAGAATATTATTTTGAGATAAAATTATTGAGGTTTGATTGAAGCTGGACCAAACAAGAATATGTTAATGCATTTAAAAACCGGTGCCCTAGTACACCGGTGGGACGAAAGCGCTAGTCTCTAAAATATAATTCCCATGGTATTATACGATAAGGGTTAACATTAACTACGAAAAGAAATGTCTGATATCGCTAAAATAATTTGACAATCATGTAATTTAAACTGGAAAGTATAAGTTGAAAACGTAAGGCGGAAATGAGACGGATCAAGAAATGTTTTGTATTTAATGCACATCGATAATCTCACCGAAAGAGAAACATAAAACGCGTATGATCAGTAATTAAAAACACAAAAGGACTGAATGCATCACAAGATAGAATTGTCTACCGGTATTTTCTATCAGTGTTATCTCAATGTTTCTAAAGATTTTTGAAATAAAATGTATATACGCAAATTTTAAAATGAATGCAGAATGAAAAAGTTATCCCGGTGTCTCGAGTATACATACTGCGCACTTTGTATGCATGCGACGTTATCATTAAAAAATACTGACGTCATGACGTTTCTGGTGCACCTGACACGAAAAACAATGGTATTTTTCAACAGCTCTATACTGAAAACTACTAATGCTAGGATACAAAATTAAGTTGATTCTCAAAGGGCGTTTCCTAGACTATGTTTGAAAAACATATGATAAAATTTTGAGACAGGGCCGATTTTGGTCACAAGTGAACCATGTTCTTTCCATAAGGAGATGATAAATAAACCTGTGAAAATAGAGTTGGCATCTCAGAAAATCTCGCTAACTACTGCACTAGCATCTTTGCTAGCCAAGGGTTTATGAGAGGAGCGGAGTAGATCGTTAACCTTTGACTAATGAAGATGCTGCACTAGATTTTCTAATATTTACAACATAGCTTTTTTATTTAGTGTAGATTATTATTAATTGTTCAAACTTTAACACCTGATAGATGGGGCTTTAGGAGGGTTGCAAACCACAACATGATTACTTATTAGGTTTGTTACTGAATGACTACAGAAAGATATTGAGTTGATCAATCTCATAGATTGCGAGGTGAAGCCAAGCCGTCTCTGAGATTCATCAATCCAATATATTTCTGTAGTCAGGAACAAACCTAATAAGTGTTTTGTTTTCCCGAGGACTATCAAGTGACATATATATTCACAAATAGCGATGATCTACGCAAAGCCACATCCACCACGTCTAACATCTTGTCAAATTTTACTCATTTAAACTCTTCAAAAATATTAATCTCACCTTTCAAATACTCTTAAAAAATCCTTGCTTCACCCATGTTAACTTACAATGTTTTGTTGCTATTCAATTTTAAACGTTTTGCTCCCTTTCCTCTGCAGAGATTTGAGCAAATTTCAACGCTGCCATTTTGCTCTGCTCCAGACACAACAATGTGACGTCAATATTCAAAGGGCAACTACTCTAACTTTAAAGAATTTCAAAGGGCAACTACTATTAATATTTTTAAGAACTTACGGCATGCGGTTTTTGTATTAAAAAATATGAAATGTCGAAATGAGTTAGTGAAGCATCAACCAATGATGGCCATATTGCCTAATATTAATTCTCATCGAACTAACAGAGATACATGTATATGAGGCAATCACATGCTTTGTTTAAACCAATGAAAGCGTGGCATTTCAGTCCAAGGGAAAACAAAATAATATATAGGGAAAAATCTTCAGTGAAGTTCTGAAAGGCTGTAATTTGTTATATTACTATCATGAAAGCATCCTTAAATACATGAACATAATTATATAACAGTAATTTAATTTATATTTTCTTCCAACTGTGCAACTCCACCCCGCCTAATACCGGTAATGAAACTTGTAAATGACGGTTTTTAAATAGTTTGATTTCTCATTTATTTAGTTCAAGGTCTCCAAGTCCACAAAAACCTGTTGTGAAAAGGTATCGCAGAAAAAGTTTGTCATCTTCAGCTGAATCTAGTAGTGACTCTGAATCGGACAAGAAGAGAAAGTCCGATAGTCAAAAGTAAGTGCTACCTGTAGTTTTTGATTTTTTTGTATTATATGCTTTTAATTCTAGGTTTAGCAAAATGAAAATGAAATGGTGCTTTGCAAAGAACTGTTGTACAGAAAGTGTCTATGTAGATTTTTTGTCATTGAAATTTCAGTTGCAGCTTAAAGACGACAGACCTAATTCATTTCTACATAGCGATTTTCATGAACATTTGATATGAGTTAGAGTAACTTAAGAAATTACAAAATCAAAAAAAATATAACATAAAAATTGAATTAGATATTTAGTAGGGACCATTTCAAAAACTGTTCATATAAATCACTTTTTCAATTGAACATAAAGGGGAAATTTACGATAGATTATTCAAATTGAAATATGATACTTATGTGATAATTTTGATTTAATATCTTGTAAAAAATGACTGTCATTGACTACCTTATGGGGGAGCATGCCAAAGTGCAGTGTCTTTATTTTCAACTTTACATAAAAAGGACTATGGAAACTCTAAGGAAAAGGTTAATATACAACATTTTGCAGTTAATATACATGTATGAAGCCAAACAGCTATTAGATTGTGCTAAACATTTTCTATGAAAAATTTCTCCAAAACTTAAACACTGGGACAGTACGTTTAACTTTATTTCAGTACGAGTATACACTGAATGCGGATTGTAAATGATATTTTCAATCAATGAAACTCTGTTAACTAATGTAAGTAGACCTTTTTAAATAACTTCAGCTAAAATAAAACTCACTATAGAAGTGTTGATATTTCTTCAAGAAATTTGTGCAAGGAAAAAAATGTTGAAAAGCATATTTTAGTGTGTTAATCAGCGTCTACATGCACCGACTATAGAATGTATTGATGACGTAGAACAGCTATATATATTGCGTTACAAGCGATTTTTCTTTAGATTTTAGTGATTGTGACATAATATTAAGATTTGATGTTCGTAACAATCACTTCAGTTAGGTGCACAATATATGTGCGCAAAGCGAATTAGGTCTGTCGTCCTTAACAGCTAGAGGTTAAGTGAATTGTAAAATGGACACATTAGTGACCTTGGTGATCTGTACAGTTCCATTCTAGGATTTTCTCATTCAACAGTTGCATGAATTTCATAATGATAAACTTTGAGATAAATACCAGTACAAATAACAAATTGCAAAAATTATATGCACATCTGGTAGTAATTGAGAAGAAAGCATGTATATTGCAAAGAGGTATAGTGCCTTTTCCCATCATTTCACCTACACCTGTGTTTGGACGGAAAGTACCTGTTACTAGTAAATATAGCTTCGGGAAACCTGCATCGAGAAATGAATATATAGAACTCTGTGTATAATGTCAGTTGATATTCTGAACCATGATAATTTGTATATAGAACACATGTATGTGTTATTGAAGAGATCTGTTTAGATTGGGTGTGCTCATACTCAGGCTGAATTAAACAAGATAATTTTGATGAAAAAAGATCCAGCCGGTTAGATACATGTAATTTAAACTATTCTTATCATTCTTCAATTAAGTGGAAAAATTTGTTACTACCTGGTGGAATCGATCCAGCGACCACAAAATCAAAAAGATCTCCGCATTACCACTAGGCCATGCATCTAACACTTTCATTGGATGTCTTTTAAATATATATGGCTATTATTGTATTAGAAAAGTCACTACCGGTAATTGAAATATTTCTCTAATATTTAGTACGAAGACCACGTTAAACTTAAATTAATTCAATGTAAATGTGTACTACAATACCTGTAGATCATAATTTTAATCTGATTTCTTTGGTTTTAAGTGGTTCATATAGTCAAATATACCAATTTTTATCTTATACTAACTATTTTCCTATACCGCTATATCCTTGACAAAACCTGACTATTTTAATGATGTCATGTAAGATAATTAAGACTCTTAGAGCATGGTAATTTGTAATTTGGGTTTCTTTGAATATATTTTAACTAAATATTTTATAATATTGAAAATGTCTGATGTTTGAAAAGTGATATATTTTAGGCAAAATTGTATATTAAGTGCGCTATACCTCTTTGATATACACATTATTAGGGCCCTGTTCTGCAAGCACCCTGATAAGTCTGTTTGTCTGTGTCCAGTTGTTCATCCGGCTGTCCATCTTAACTCATACATGTACCTCACCCATAGAATGCCTTTAGGTTAAAGGTGTGCAGTGAATTTGGACCAAGTTATGGGGGTCAAAGGTTAAAGTTTAAGCAGACTTGTGTGTAAATTCTTGTCTGGACCATATATTCTCTGCTGTTGACCCAATATGTTTCACACTTTACCAACAGAGAGCCTTTGAAAAGGATGTGCAATGATGTTGAAACAACTTTCTAGGTTCAAGGTCAAAGTCATATCAGAACTCTTTAAAAATGATTGTCCTGACTACATATTATTTACCCTTTATCCTATCCTGCTTATATTTCACTTAAATAGTGCTTATGTGTAAAGGGTGTGTGCTGATCTTGAACCAAATGTTTAGGTCAATGGTAATGTTATACAATGTACCAAATATCTTCAAAACCATTTTTGTAAAATACTTGCCAAACCTATGTTTTTCCTTCTTGATTCTATATGTCTTATACTTCACCCACGTAATGCCTGTTTGATATAGTTATTAAGATCAGGAACTAAATTTCGATGTCAGAGATTAAGGTCGTGCAAAGTCCTCTAAATTCTTTCAATTGTTGTCATTTATTATGCAGGGCTCTTTGAGATGGTCATCATCTCAATGAGGTCTAGTTATAAATTATTTTTTATGAATTTAATGAGTTATGGATAAAGTGAAGTAAATGAACTAGTCCTTATTTTTTTAAACCAAGTTTTTCTGTTGAAAGCCTATTTTACCTCAAAAGTAAATAACATACAGAACTAGTAGACTAATTGTTCTCAAACAATTAGAGGTCTTTCCACCTCATTATTTTTTTGTTTTGTTTCAATATAATTAATAAAACATTTCCTCTTCGTTAAATAATAAAAAAAAGTCAAAAACTTAAATATGTAATTTTTTGTTTGTTTGACCTTGACCTTTGACCTTTATGTCATTTTGTTCGGCCAAGGTAGACGCTTCCATCCCAAGTGGTCCGAAGTCTCTACGATTAATAATAATAAAGTTGGAAGTGATTTTATAGAAATTGAAATACTTTCAGGGGCAATAACTACTAGAAGGAGGCCTCAGATCCTTTCGGTATGAATAGATTGAAGAACCCTCTAAGTGTACTGAAGACATTGGTAAAAGCTCCAAGTCTCTATCTCTTATGGTTTTAGAGGAGTAGCGATAACAAGCATTTCGTACAATAGGGGCAATTACTCTGTAATTATTCAACGGTATGAGCTAAGGGGCTATATTTTAAAATGTCTTAGGATGTCCTACTACATCTATGAAAAAGTTTTTCTCTAACGCCCTAAACAAAAGAGATCTAAAAACTCATTAATTAACAGATTTCCAAATGACCTTGACCTTTGACCTTTATGTCATTTTGTTTGGCCAAGGTAGACGCTTCCATTCCAAGTGGTCCAAAGTTTTTACGATAAATAATAAAAAAGTTGGAAGTGATTTTATAGAAATTGAAATACTTTCAGGGGCAATAACTACTATAAGGAGGCCTCAGATCCTTTCGGTATGAATAGATTGAAGAACCCTCTAAGTTAACTTAAGACATTGGTAAAAGTTCCAAGTCTCTATCTCTTATGGCTTCAGAGGAGTAGCGATAACAAGCTTTTCGTACACAAGGGCAATAACTTTGTAAGTTCTGGGAGTTATTAAGCAAAGGGTCATTTGGTACCATAACTTTTTATGGTCAATAACATAAAGAAAAAATTGTTTCAATATCTCTTGAAATAAAAAAGCTGTCCCTGGAAAAAAAGAGGAGAAAAAAAATAATAAACTAGTAGACTAATTGTTCACGGAACAATTAGAGGCCTTTCCACCTTCCATAATGATTTTAAAAAATTCCCGAAAATGTTGATAATTATTGAGAAATTAGAGAAAAATCAATTTACGAAAAAAAAAAAAAGGGAAAAAAAAAAAAATCGGTTCCGCACAGTGGTATCGATCCGAGTACCCTTAGATTCTTAGGCGAGAGTGTTGCCACTACGCTATTTCGCTTGTTATCTGATCGAAGGTAAAATTTGTTGAGTTGTGTAGTGAATTTGGATGATGATAGAAAGAAGAGATGAAGCGTTCTTCTGTCCATCTAAAATTGATACCCAACGCTGAGGAACCTTTAGAATAGATAGGGGCTTAGCGATTGGTTGGGAGGGCAGTATTTGTTCACCAGTTTATTAATAAAAATCAGTGCTGCTTGTAAACAATGTGGCCGGATAGCGTTGACTAAGAAATCAACAGGCCAGGTCAAACTCTGGTCGCCAGCGGGTATTTGAAGGTGTGGGAACATTTGTTGGAACTTAGCTGATGCGAATTCTCCTTGTGATTTGAAATGCACGTGCTTAGAAATCTATAAACTGTCATGCATTCGTGGATTACAAGTACGGAAAATCGGAACTGAATTAAGGCCAGTCATGTATTTCAGCCAAGTCGGGAAATAAACAAACTGAAAGAAAATGTAAATTAAATTCATCTAAAATCGGGGTCTGGGAAGGAAGAGTTATCTTTCGTTGCACTTCAACACAAGTCGTCACAGGTTGCCGATAGAAATGTAAACAAAGATTTTCAGTGAAATTTGAGCATGAATTTATTAGATACAAATATCGAAGCGTTGAAATTTCGTTTCTCGGGACGATGGTTCGATGCCGCTGAGGTGGATAACTTTCTTCAATAGGGTTCATTTCGTTTGAAATTTGGCAGGCAATTAGATTCAGGTGTGAGGAACAGTCCCATGAATTTTCGCCGAATTCTACAGAGTTTTACTGGAGCTGGAATTTTTATTTGGAGGCGTAGTCTAAAACGCGGTCTGGAGTCAAATGGCAGGCAGTTTTTCACCTTTTTAAAAAATTCTGACAAACGGTTGTAACGCTTTTTTAGGTTTTATTTTAAAAAGGAATATTAAATTTCAAGTTCAAATATCGAGGGTCATGTTCATATAAGAATTCAATCCTTGTATAAAAGAAGGGGGGGGGGGGGGCAAATTGTTCATATAACTGAATCTGATATATATGTTGCATACACTTATTACTCATAAGTTCTAAGAGGTCAAAGGTCAAGGTCAGGTCAAAGGTCAAGGTCAAAGGTCAAGGTCAAACCTAAAAATAAGGGGGGGGGTGTTGGTTGTTTTAAAGAGCTAATTGCACATATAAATGAATCTGAAATGTATATGTTAAATATACTTGTAACGCATCAGTCCTTTAAGGTCAATGTCAAAGGTCAAGGTCAGGTCAAAGGTCAAGGTCAAACCTAAAAATAAAAGTGGGGGGGGGGGTGTGAATTTGTGTTTGAAAGAGCTATTCGTACATATAAATGAATCTGATATGATAGATGTTGCAGATACTTATAACACACCAGTCCTAAGAGGTCAAAGGTCAAGGTCAAAGGTCAAAGGTCAAGGTCAAACCTAAAAATAAGGGGGGGGGGGGTGTTGGTTGTTTTAAAGAGCTAATTGCACATATAAATGAATCTGAAATGTATATGTTAAATATACTTGTAACGCATCAGTCCTTTAAGGTCAATGTCAAAGGTCAAGGTCAGGTCAAAGGTCAAGGTCAAACCTAAAAATAAAAGTGGGGGGGGGGGTGTGAATTTGTGTTTGAAAGAGCTATTCGTACATATAAATGAATCTGATATGATAGATGTTGCAGATACTTATAACACACCAGTCCTAAGAGGTCAAAGGTCAAGGTCAAAGGTCAAGGTCAAAGGTCAAGGTCACTCATAAAAGAAAAAGGGGGGGGGTGTTTATTTCTAATGTGTTTGTGAAATCAATGAAATTGAAAGGGGAATTACTGCCAGAAAGGGACGTCGGACCCTTTTGGGATCAATAGATTGAAGAAACTTCGAAGTGTACTGAAGACATTGGTCAAAGTTTCAAGTCTCTACCTGTTATGGTTTCAGAGGAGTAGCGATAACAAGCATTTCGTACAATAGGGGCGATAACTCTGTAATTATTCAAAGGTATGAGCCAAGGGGCTATATTTTAAAATGTCTTAAGATGTCCTTCTAAAGCCATGAAAAAGTTTTTCTCTACCATCCTTTACAAAAGAGATATGAAAACTCATTAATTAACAGATTTACAAATGACCTTGACCTTTGACCTTAATGTCATTTTCTTTGGCCAAGGTAGACGCTTCCATCCCAAGTGGCCCGAAGTCTCTATGATAAATAATAAAAAAGTTGGAAGTGATTTAATGAAAACTCAAATACTTTCAGGGGCAATAACTGATAGAAGGGTGTCTCGGATCCTTTCGGTATTAGTAGATTGAAGAACCCTCTAAGTGTACTGAAGACATTGGTAAAAGTTCCAAGTCTCTATCTCTTATGGTTTCAGAGGAGTAGCGATAACAAGCTTTTCGTATACAAGGGCAATAACCTTTTAAGTTCTTGGGGTCATTAGGCACAGGGTCATTTGGTATCATAACTTTTAATGTTCAATCACATAAAGAAAAATTTGTTTCAATATCTCTTGAAATAAAAAAGTTTTCTCGTGGAAAATAGAGGAGAAAAATAATAATAAAAAACATAAGAAAAACAAAAGGTCTTTCACCTGAAAGGTGGAAAGACCTAATAAAAGTAAGGCTAGTTTCTACACTAGTAGACTAATTGTTCTCGAACAATTAGAGGTCTTTCCACCTATATTATTTTTTATGTTTTGTTTCAATATAATTAATTAAACATTTTATCTGCGTTACTGAATAAAAAAAGGTTAAAAACTTAAATATGCTAGTTTTTTATGGTTTGACCTTGACCTTTGACCTTTATGTCATCTTGTTCAGACAAGGTAGACGCTTCCATCCCAAGTAGTCCGAAGTCTTTACGAGAAATCATAAAAAAGTTGTAAGTGATTTTATAGAATATTGAATACTTTCAGGGGCAATAACTACTAGAAGGGGGCCTCGGATCCTTTCGGTATAAATAGATAGAAGAACCCTCTAAGTGTACTGAAGACATTGGTAAAAGTTCCAAGTCACTATCTCTTATGGTTTCAGAGGAGTAGCAATAACAAGCATTTCGTACAATAGGGGCAATTACTCTATAATTGTTTCAAGGTAGGGGCTAAAAGGTTATATTTTGAAATGTCTTAAGAAGCCCTACTATATCCATGAAAAAGTTGTTGACTACCACCCTAAACAAAAGAGATCTAAAAACTCATTAATTAACAGATTTCCAAATGACCTTGACCTTTGACCTTTATGTCATTTTGTTCGGCCAAGGTAGACGCTTCCATCCCAAGTGGTCCGAAGTCTTTACGATAAATAATGAAAAAGTTGGAAGTGATTTTATAGAAATTGAAATACTTTCAGGGGCAATAACTACTAGAAGGAGGCCTCAGATCCTTTCGGTATGAATAGATTGAAGAACCCTCTAAGTGTACTGAAGACATTGGTAAAAGTTCCAAGTCTCTATCTCTTATGGTTTCAGATAAGTAGTGATAACAAACATTTCGTACACAAGGGCAATAACTTTGTAAGTTCTGGGAGTTATTAAGCAAAGGGTCATTTGGTACCATAACTTTTTATGGTCAATAATATAAGGAAAAAATTGTTTCAATATGTCTAGCAATAAAAAAGTTGTCCCAAGGAAAATAGAAAAGAAAAATTAGAAGAATAATAAAAAACATAAGAAATACAAAAGGTCTTTCACCTGAAAGGTGGAAAGACCTAAAAATAATGATGACATTACTAACATTGATTGATTGATGTACTAGAGACCTATCTATTTTTCTTTTTCAGATCTGTATCTGGTGTGGGTAACACATCCTTGGCCACATCTCAAGTCAGTAAGATCAATGATGTTCTGGGTGTTTGTACTACAAATAGGGAGAAAAGAATAATGCTTTTCAAAACATTGATATTCAAAAATTGGTCCCCCAAAATGTTTTGCATACTTCACTCATTCTTTTGACTTTTTTGTTGTTGTATCTTTAACGTGATATAACACTTATATTTTCTGAAAATGAAGTAGTCGGTCTCATTGCTCGTGGTTAACAGTAAAACATCTTTTTATGCATCACTTGGTATGGATTTTAAAATAACATATAGCTCTTTTGAGCTGCAGGTTCAAAGAGCAATGCTATGGTTATTTCAGCATAGTCAATTTGGTTCAAATTTTGGCCCTATCCCTATCCTCTTACAAATAGAACTGATTTTTTTCCCAATTAAAACATGTACTTTACTTTCCCCCCATAAATCTTCTTGTACCCCACTCTCCACTGATAAAAACATCTGATAAAGTAACAGATCCCTTGTCCTTTATGAAAATTGAAAAATGTCAGTTTCAAATTGTATGAGAAGAATATTTCATGGCCCCAGGGCCTCTTGTTTAGCTTACCTGAGCTGAAAGCTCAAGTGAGCTATTCTGATCACTGTCTGTCGTCCGTCTGTAAACTGTTCACATTTTTAACATCTTCTCAAGAACCACTGGGCCAATTTCAACCAAACTTGGCACAAAGCATCCTTAGCCTAAGGGGATTCAAAGTTTACATAAGTTTTCCAAAATTAAGGACCAAGCCCTCTTACAAGGGGAGGTAATTAGGAATTAATGAAAATTTTCAAATCTTCTTCTCAAGAACCATTTGGCCAAGAAAGCTGAAACTTGTGTGAAAGCATCCTCAGGTAGTGTAGAAAATCATGACCCCGTGGGGGTAAGATGGGGCCACAATGGGGGTCGACTTTTTAGATAGGAAAACAGGTAGTTTAGATTCTAAGTTGTGAAAATCATGACCCCTGGGGGTAGGGTGGTGCCACAATGGGGGGTTGAATTTCTACATAGAAATATAAAGAGTAAATCTTTAAAAATTGTCTTCTCAGAAACAGCTGAAACTTGTTTGGAAGCATCCTCAGATAGTGTAGATTCAATGTTGTAAAAAGCATGATTCCTGGGGGTAGAGTGGGGCCACAATATGGGTGGAATTTTTACATAGGAATATTAAGAGTAAATCTTAAAAAATCTTCTTCTCAGAAACTAATCAGCCAGGTGATTATTTAATATTATTTAGACTTTGGCTTCTGGATGATTCCTGGATGATTGGGTCTCACAAGGGGTTCAGATTTTGATGTAGGTTTATATCCCATATATAAACAGTTGTTTAGGATCTTTTTGAGAGCTGCAATGCTCAACATGTGATATTACTATAAAATCATCCTGTTAGAAAAGGGACTAATGATAATAAACATAAGAATATCCAGTGGAAAAAATTAATTTTTATTTATACAGGATCTACATGTATTATACTACATTGTCCAGATAGTTTGTATTATGACTCCATTATGCTGATTTTATCATACCTATTGTTCCTCAGGTGAGCGATGTGGCCCATGGGCCACTTGTTTTGAATAAAAGAATGTTCAATATTGATGTAGAGTTATGTAAGATTTCTTAAACCAGTTTTGGGCCATTGATAAGGATTTTACTTATAAACCTGAGGAGGAAATGAAAATTTATTTGTAATGAGTTGGCAGATTCTTAACTGATAATTATTATGGGGAGGTCTAATCTTTGTAATTGGAGATGTAATTTATTAACAGTAGATTATTGACTATAAGATTTTATTTTGATAGTACCTATTATCACATTGGTATTTATGAAATCCTTAATTAACATGTGACAATAAGAATACTTTACAGTGGTTTCATCCATATTCTTTGCACACCAGTGTTGGTGGTTGAATTGATCCATGAATCAAAATATTTTTCATTTAAAGTAAGATAATTATATAACAAAGGACAATATTATCCTTGAAAACAGCCAATAGTCCTACAATGCTAGTAAATATACCCGCTTTTCAATTTTTTGTTTAACCTTAATAAATTGCCTGATTACACATATGGAAAAATGTAGGTTCAATTTAGAACTGAAAAGAATGTTCAGATTGTCACAAATTTATGTGAAATTGCAAATGTCTATATAGACATTTAAATTACCGGTAGTACTGTAATGATATTAGAATATTCAGTGTTTGAAACTCATATGCAGTGCTGTATACTATTATACACCATCCTCTAATTTTGTTGAAGTTGACTGTAGGATTGAATCTCCAATTTTATCTCTTAAAGAGTGCAAAACCAATTTTTTTTATATATTAGTAAAATTTGCTTTAAATGATGTTGATCAATGTCATAACAAAAATAATTATCATGGTAATTTAGTATATTTGAATACATATTTATTTAGCTCTTGTGCAAATTGGGTAAAACAGACAAAAACCTGATTAGAGAATAGCTTTGCATAGACATTTGTAAATGAAATGGACAAAATATGAAACTAATGCATCACTTATAGGTCAACAAACTTACTCCCCAAGAGCGCCTTAAGAGAAGAATGCAGGCAGCACTCAATAGACAGTGTGAGTATATTGTAACTGTGGCTACTAAAGTTTGTCAGTTTAAATTCAGAGTTTGTGATGTATATGCTGTAATTAGCTGCATGTATGCACTTGTACGTGCTGAAATCTAAGCAACAAATGTGCTTGTATTTTGTAGACAAGGCAGACAAGAAGGCAGACATTGAGAGACAAAATAAAATGGAACAGGAGAGACAGGTATGAACTCATAGTCTTTGTTGTAATTGTATACATGCGAAGATTCTCCTGGACATGTTGATAGAAATATGTCTTTTCTACTTCTCCCAGGCAATAATTGTTCAAAGTTTTTAAAATAACCACAGTTATTGTTTTGTAAGCATGTATTTTGAGTGTTTATCATAGGAGTTGCTACAACCTACATTCATTTTGGAAGTGAGGTCCCTTGAGGGGTTATTTGACATATTTACGTCTGTTCATTTTAAAATGAACTGAAATTGGTAAACCATTAATAAATTATCGAGAAAGTGATGATGTGTTTCGTTTAGAGAGTCCATTTCACCTCATATACCATGATGACCGTAGTGGGGCAAAGATCTTGTAGTTTTCAGCACGTGTCATTTAATGTCAATCAAAATCCATGGGGTACAAATAAACGATATAAGATTATTCCGGTTTGTACGACTCTTAAATTTCTGGAAGCTCATAATTACTTTTATTAGGTATGTGAAAGGGATTTTTTTTTATGTACTTCAACTGTCACAATCAACGTTATTTCTTATTTCCTAACGATACAATGGGTAAATCTGAAGTTATTCACACATGTGTTTTCAGCTGTACTGTCTCTTTAAGTTTTTTTAGCTCACCTGAGCTGAAAGCTCAAGTGAGCTTTTCTGATCACTTTTTGTCCGGCGTCAGTCTGTCCGTCCGTCTGTCTGTCCGTCTGTCTGTCTGTCCATCCGTAAACTTTTTACATTTTCGACTTCTTCTCAAGTTTCAACCAAACTTGGCACAAAGCATCCTTAGGTAAAGGGGATATAAGTTTGTTAAAATGAAGGGCCACGCCCTCTTTCAAGGGGAGATAATAAAAAATCATTGAAAATTTGTTGGAATTTTTCAAAAATCTTCTTCTCAAAAACCATTTGGCCAGAAAAGCTGAAACTTGTGTGGAAGCATCCTCAGGTAGTGTAGATTCAAGTTTGTTCAAATCATGATCCCCAGGGGTAGGGTGGGGCCACAATCGGGGTCAAATTTTTACATAGGAAAATATAGAGTAAATCTTTAAAAATCTTCTTCTCTGAAACTGATCAGCCAGGAAAGCTGAAACTTGTGTGGAAGCATCCTCAGGTAGTGTAGATTCAAGTTTGTTCAAATCATGATCCCCAGGGGTAGGGTGGGGCCATAATGGGGGTCAAATTTTTACATAGGAATATATAGAGTAAATCTTTAAAAATCTTCTTCTCTGAAACTGATCAGCCAGGAAAGCTGAAACTTGTGTGGAAGCATCCTCAGGTAGTGTAGATTCAAGTTTGTTCAAATCATGATCCCCATGGGTAGGGTGGGGTCACAATGGGGGTCAAATTTTTACATAGGAATATATAGAGTAAATCTTTAAAAATCTTCTTCTCAGAAATCGATCGTGCAGAAAAGCTGTAACTTGTGTGGAAGCATCCTCAGGTAGTGTAGATTCAAGTTTGTTCAAATCATGATCCCCAGAGGTAGGGTGGGGCCAAAATGGAGGGTCAAATTTTTACATACGAACATATTGAGTAAATTTTTAAAAATCTTCTTCTCTGAAACTGATCAGCCAGAAAAGCTGTAACTTGTGTGAAAGCATCCTCAGGTAGTGTAGATTCAAGTTTGTTCAAATCATGATCCCTGGGGGTAGGATGGGGCCACAATGGGGGGTCGAATTTTTACATAGGAATATAAAGAGAAAAATCTTTAAAAATCTTCTTCTCAGAAACGGATCGTGCAGAAAAGCTGTAACTTGTGTGAAAGCATCCTCAGTTATGGTAGATTCAAGTTTGATAAAATTATGATCCTTATGTGTAGGGTAGGGCGTCAGTTAGAGGGGGGGGGGTTGAATTCTCACATTTGAATATATAGAGAGAAATCTTTAAAAATCTTCTTCTCAAAAACCGATCATGCAGAAAAGCTGCAACTTGTGTGGAAGCATCCTCAGGTAGAGAAGATTAAAGTTTGTTCAAATCATGATTCCAGGGGGTAGGGTGGGGCCACAATTGGGGGGGGGGGTGACAAATTTTTACATATGAATATATAGGGAAAAATCTTTAAAAATCATCTTCTAAACACAAATTGTCTAGAAAAGCTTCAGTCAGTTCAGATAGTGTAGATTAAAATTTGTCAAAATCTTATTCTTCAGGAGTAGGGTTGGGCCACATGCGGGGGGGGGGGGGGGGGGGGGGGGGGATTCCAATTTTACAAAGGAAAACATTTAAATTATTCACAAAAACTCAAATGTTATATATGGTTTTACTTATATGCAAACATTTTGACATATTGTTAATTCTTTAAAATTGTTTAGACTCTGGCCCCTGGACAATTCTTGGACCTCACAAGGGGTTCAAAATTTGATGTAGGTTTATAATCCATATATAAATAGTTGTTTAAGTCTGATCATCTTCTTGAGAACTACAATGCTCAATATCGATGTGATATGACTGTAAAACCACCCTGTTACAAAGGGGCTCAATGATAAACATAAGAATATGCAGGGGAATTTTTTTTTTAAAACAGAATCTATTATATGACATTGTTCAGATATTTTGTATATGACTCCATAAAGCTGATTTTATTATGTTTATTGTTGCTCAGGTGAGCAATGTGGCCCATGGGCCTCTTGTTGAGAGACTCGGGTATTTTGCATGAATACATTAAATTTTTCTGACTTTAAAAAATCTAATATTTATAACTAGTTTCTTTCATTTCATTGTACATTGTAAATAACTGTTAAAAATACATTAGTTTTAAATTGTATTTACCAAGGAATTATGCAAAATACAGCTTTTTTCAGGCATGTAGCATAGTTTTTGAAAGTGGGTGGGGTCTCACTCACAGACTCCTCCGAAAAATCTTGACAAGCAAAATATGAAAGAGAAACAGAAAAATAGGAAATTTGTCAATGCTACATGCCTGTTTTTAACCAATGAACAGCTATTTAATTAAAATGAGGGCTTCATATCAACGTGAAGGTTTCTTTCATTTTATAGTTTTTGACACTGAACTTAATTTCTCAGCCATTGAAAAAAGTGGTAACAAGTACATCCAAAAGCACAATAAATAAATGATTACTGGTAAAAAATTATTCATTCTTTAAATTTGAAGGACAGAGAGGAGGAATTAAGAGTTCGAACATTGGAAATGAGGAGAAGAGAGCGAGAAAAACGACACAGAGAATTGGAAGACAGGCATAGCAGCAGTGATTCGGAAGAGGAAAGAAGCAGTCCAAAAATAAGAAAACGAAGCCCTAGTCCAAAGCATAGGTCTCCAAAACCTGAGAGACGAAGAAGTCCAGAAAGGCGCCGAAGTCCGCCGTCAGAGCATAGAAGGAGTTCATTGCAAGATCGCAGGAGAAGTCCCGACAGAAGGAAGAGCCCGAGTAGAGAGCGTCGCAGGAACTCCCCAGACAGAGGAAGAAATCAGAGCGTAGACAGGAGGCGAAGTCCGGGGTACAGCAAAAGGGAATGGGACCGTCACCGATCTCCCGCTAGGGGGAGACGAGAGAGGAGCCCAAGAAATTATCGACACAGGTAAACCATTGATTTTGGGTAGAATAGTGTGCTACTTGGTCTTTCATTATAAGGTTATATGAAATATAGTGGATGAATTCCATCATTATTTTGCCTTTTTTTTTTCCTTTTTAGATCAAGATCACGGTCATCAGAAAGGAAGCCAAGAATAGTGAATTATTAACACAGATGATGATACTATTTGGCTCAGGATAATTCCCTAATCCTTATCTTTGTATGAGTCATGATACATATACCATTGTATGTATATATGTATTTTGAAGAAAAAAATTAGCTGGGGAACAGTCTGACCTATACTTTGATTTTCGCCCACAGATTGCGTTATTCAAAATGTAATTCGAGGAGGTTTAGTGTTTGAAATGAATCTTTTATATTGTTATATGAATATGGTTTCCTTTAGGGGGATGCCTGGTGGACGTAATTACTTTTCTACATAAGTAGAAAAAACATAGTATGTAGCAGTTGGTTAATGTTTTGTCTTTTATGATTTTAAAGTTGATTTTAAAATAACACAATAAACAAAAAATGTTATTGTACAACTGTCTTTATAAAGAAGAAAAGATATTTAATTTACCCATCCTTTGGTTGCATACATGGGGGGGGGGGGGGAGGAAAATATAATTATTTACTCTATTTTTGCAGTTTGATCTGCTATGGTTTCAAAGTGTCACAAATTTGATGACAGAAATGACATTAATGCATTTTGTTAAGTCATGTGACTTAAAATATTGATGAATTTGATACGTAATAAAAATGTTTACATTTTCCAAAATTTTGAGTTTGTTTTGGTACACACTTAAGATTCAGGGGACATTTTGTGTTTGTCTTCAGTACAGGTTTATTGATATACAACGTGTACTATACTCATTATTTCATCAAAATGTAAAACAAAATCACTCAACAATCTGCTTTCGTTTTCATTACACACATTTTGTGCATACAAACATTTTGTGCATGTCCCTCTCTTTATTTTACTTTTACATGTCTTTAAAACAAGTTCAGATAGATTACTCAGTCTTTTTCTGGTTTGCTTACTAATTCTTTTGTTTAAATAATGTTTAATCTGATAGGCACATGCATACAAGACCCTCCATTTTTTGCCAGCATGGACAGCTATTTCGAACAATGAGGACATATTTTAGAAAGTTTATGCCAACTGTTAAGAGAAAGGAGTGAATAAAGAAAAAATAAAGTTTTAGTTTTATTCTTATATAAGATATATTTATGTTGCATAGAAAATGCATGGTTAATTGACATGTACATCCTTGTGATGTTTTCTCAACATTTAATTTTGCAAACCTTGTCCAGTTTTAGAGCCAATATTTGAGGGACAAAAATGATAATCTACTTTGGACTTGTATGCGAAACTTTTCCCAAAGATGTGGATGACACTTGATGAAACATTTGTTTTCAAATGTACTTCTATCATGTATCGTCATATTAAGTATTCACCCCTTGATGAAATGAAAAATTTATCTGTTTAAAATGTCTGCGGTAAATGATTTATATTATTTCATATATTAAGAAAGAGAGAGTTTAGTCATATTTTCATCAAGAGATTTGTATGAAATTCAAATTACTTTTTAAAATATTTTATTACCACAAGCGTTGCCCATAGACTTCAATGTAAAATTCAAGGTGCAATTAGTTAGACAATTATCAAAATTTTGTAAATTCCGTTTGGTGGAGTATTTTAATTTGATAACACTTTCAATTTGCTACCATGATTAAAAATGTCGGACCATTCAAATATTAGGTACACAATATTGTCGCTATACCTTAAGAATTGTTTGTAGAAAACACATCCACAGGTGTGACAGGGAGTGAAAGATAATGGCTATTCATGCTATAATATATTGATTTTTTTTCAGTATATGAAAGAAGATGGGAGGGGGAAATAAGGCGTGTAAAATGCCTATATTAGGACGAATAAGATATTGTAAAATGAAATATTAACAAATCTGATGATTTTTGTTTAAAAACCGTTCAAAACAATTTTGTTTATTAAATATAAAATCAATTTGTATACCTGATATATGTGCAATACTTATGTTGATTTAAACTGGCGTATGCGTATCAAATTCTGCAAATATGCCTTTTGTAGAGTGGGTCTGTGCTTCATATTTTTGTCATTGTCTAAAAAAGGTCTAATGGAAAACAAAGCGATATTAATCAGCAAAAACGTGGAGTGATGACCCACTATACATTAAAATATCATTTTGTTTCCCACCAATTGAACGTTTTAAAAAAAATAATGCAATCCGTGAATACGTGGCCAAATTTGCATATAGCATTTAAATAAAGCACTTTGTTGTGAGTGCAATTGCTCAGTGGTTCGTGCACCAGACCTTACGTAACCTTATAGAACTAGTCTTTTAAGGTTCTGGATTCGATACAACCAAAACTTGAGTCACTATTTTTTTCTTTGTTAACCAATCAGTACTTCCATTATTTATATCTTTAATTTTTACCTCCGACAAATTTACTTAAACCTTAATTAATCTAAAACCAATGGTCAAATTTTCATTATTTTGATATATTTTAAAAACAGGGTCATGGCAATCATACTGTTAAATTTTATTCAAATTTGAATCATACAATTTCTTTTTAGAGACTGATAAGTGATGCAAATTATCTTATTAAAAAAGAATTCACGAGCGCTAGTTTTACAATATATTACATCAGAAATTACCTTAAGTTTCCAGTAATAATCTATTTCAGTGTCTTTGAGTAGCAAAAAGGTCTCCTGTATAAAAGGCAGCACAGACATTTGTAATATCTTGAAAAGTAACTTATTGGCATAGGAAATCAAAACGATCACTATTTTATTTTACTTTCCACTCAAAGGAGATTCAAATGGTAGGTTTGGGGCGATGAAAGCAAAAATTGCCAGTTCAGATTTTTTTCAAATTTTAAATATTTATAGATTTTATTCCGAAGAACAAATTATTTAATTTTCAGAAAAATTAAATAATAGGAAAATTGCTTATCTGTTTTGTACTACTTAATAAGATATTTACGCATAAAGGAAAAGAAGATTATGTGTAAGGGACGATATTCATTGTCTGATTATGATAACACATGTATTGCTATCACTTGAATACTTAAAATCTATAAATTGTATATGTTTTAAGTCGAGGGGCCCCAGAATGGATAATTTTGATGTTCTATTTTATAATATATGTTATGTTATCAAATGTATGAATATAATGGCCAATTGCAAAAGAGCTCTCAACGACACCGATACGCAACCATCCTCATAAAATGCAGGTGACAATATCTGATATGTTTAAGGAATAAGGAATCATTCTTTGAGTATAATGAGGTGATAATTTTGGTCGGGGCCTGGTCAAATCCAATAAAGCCCGAAGGGCTTTATGATAGATTTGACCACGCTCCGACCGAAATTACCACCTCCTAATGTTTATATTATTTTCAATTTCTACACTTTAAAACAACATTTTAAAACCACTATTTTTTATGTAGCACATGCTATGTATTACTATTCGGCGCCGCAAATACCGTTTTTCGGTTATGCTATAAGACACGCCCATTTTGTGTCCTCATCTTTTATGAAATTATTGGGCTATAGGCTTCAAAATTGATTCGTAATGTTATCATAGACAAAGACAGTTGAAAATGTAAATATTTTTCTGTTAACAGCACACAAACCTGTTTATATGAATTCAAACAACTGTAAACAAACCTGTCGTATTACCTCATTCTGTATTCTGCTTTTCTGAATTTCTATTCCCGCGCACATGCGCAAATTCAATCGTTTATGAATATTCATAGGTAAATCGCCGATATTCATTTTCAAATTATGGCTAGTACCTCGTTAATATTTATCAAAAGATTGCAAAATTTTCTAATATTTTTTAATATATCTAGTCATGCTAACAAAATTTGGGTCTGGTTTTCAACATTCCAAAACTGCCGTTAATTTATGGTGGCATACTTCTGCCCCTTGTGTGCAAGTTATTTTTCTATCAAATAGGTCGGCATGCAAAATTAATATGTTGACATGCGAGTTACTTATTTATGTTGACATGCGTGTTGAATATGTTGACATGCAGCTTATTACATGTAATTATGATATGCAATATTTCTTGTTGAGTTGCAACTTATCTATGTCGACATGCAACATGCTACTTTTTTATGTCGACATGCAAGATAAATATGTTGACATGCAACTTCGCTATGTTGAAAGGAACTTATTTATGTTAACAAGTTGTATGTTAACATAAATATGTTGCATGTCAACATATTTATCTTGCATGTCAACATAACTAATTTTAGTTGCATGTTACAATAATTAACGTGCATATCAACATAAATAAGTTGCATGTCGATTTCGAACTCGAAATCTGCGGATCACTACTTTGTCTGATGCCTTCTCAATAAAGTTAGACAAATTAATTTGTCGATATATAATCGATTTTCCAACGGAATCTCCATGTTGGACAAACTGTCATAAAAAGTGAGAGTCATGGGAGTGGATAAATATTAATATTGTTTGGGGAGCTGTGAAAAATTAGAACTCCAGCTGTTCGTCAATTTGTTATTCTTGATTACACCAGGTGTGTAGTTAATTTACTTATTTTGACAGACAGTGTTATCAGCTTTTTAGCTCACCTGAACCAAACGTTCAAGTGAGCTCTTCTGAACACCTGTTGTCCGTCGTCCGTCCGTCTGTATATAAACTTTTTTACATTTTTGACTTCTCTAGAACCGCTACGCAAAATTAAATCAAACTTAGTACAGAGCATCCTTTTAGGACAATGATTATTAATTGTTAAAATAAATGACGATTCCCTAATCAAAAGGGAGATAATTACAAGGCAGTGTAAATCTGTGTCATAAAAATCCTTTTCTTATGTACATGTACCACTACACCAGAAATGTCAATAGTAACACCATAGTTTGTATGTATAGTGAAGATTCTAAATTGTTATAGTCTGTTCCAAGATATTTTTGCCGCACATTTTCTTAAATCATTCTATATTTATAAATACTCTGGGTTCAAACGATGCTCATTCAATAGTATGAAAAATTCCCAAGATTTCTTCTTTGAAACGCCCCCTCTAGCTTGTCAGGTTTAAATACACGTCTAAAAATAAAAAAGTATACGGGGATTTTCCATTGCAAAAGAGCTGAACGTACCCGGATGATAACGTTGAAAAATTTTGCGAGGTATTCCGAGTAACTTCCAATTGGAGAAAAGTTGTAAACATTTCCCATTATAAATCTCCGTAAGAAATCGGTTTTCGTTCTTGTGAATTTTTCCGAGTGATCAATGATAATGTTTCAAGTAAGATTTCTTGGATATTTTCCCTTTCATCGATTTTAATTGCACTTCTCTCACAGATATGTGTATTTTTATTAAAATTCGTCCAAATGTGCTGCATAAATATCTTGGGCAGATAATACCGTGACCCCAATACTTAGGCCCCAAGAGGGGTTTAAAATTTAAAAAAGACACATATAGGGAAAATGCTTAAAAATCTTCTCAAGAACTACAGTGCTACACTTTTTGAGAGAACTCTGCAAGCATCCTCATATAGTGTAAATTTTAAGTTATTACAACCGTTACCCCCGAAACAATACTGGGGACCCAAGAGGGGTTCAATGTTTAACATAGAAATATAAAAGAAAAATGTCTGAAAACCTTCTTCTCAAGATGTACAATGATACAATTTGTAAGATTACTATGAAAGCATCCTCAGATCTCAGTGTAGATTTTAAAAACTGTGACCACCAGGCCAATAATGGGGCCCCACTGTGGTTCGAAGTTCAACATTCAAATATACAGGAAAAAACCAAAATGTTTAAAATTTGTCTTCTCAAGAACTACAATGACGTTCGGGAAATACTGCATGGGGTCCCAGGATGGGTTCAAAGTTCAATACAGAAATCTATAGGGAAAATGTTTTAAAATATTTTCCTGAAGAAAAACAATCAATATGCTAAATTTAGTGATATAACTATATCATGTATACTATGTAAGCATCCCCATGATCAAAGTGACTTTCACTTTTTATAACCATTTATATTTCATTTTCTAATTTTTTATATTCGATACGTTGAGGATCTGTAAATTTAACATTTAAACTTCCTCTTAAGAACAGTTACTGCTGTGCCAATTTCCACTTAAGTTTGTTAAAATGGAGAGTCATACCTACTTACAATGGAAGATAATTAACATCATCATAAATTGAAAATATAATGGCAATTTGAGACAAGTTTCTCCTCAAAATCATCATCAAATTATTCATAATTAAGCCAAAAAAGTTGAAACTTGTGTAGATGCATCCTCAGGTAGTGTATACTTAGATGTGTTCAAATCATGCTCTCCGGGGTTAAGGTGGGGCAAAATGGGGGTTCAATTTTTACATAGAAATAAATAGAGAAAATCATTAAATATTTTATTCTCAAAAAATAATATAGTCAAAAAGATGAAACATGTGTGGAAGCATCCCTAGGTATTGTAGATTTAAATTTGCTCAAATTACGATCCGCGGGGATAGGGTGGGAGCACAGTTGGTGTTCATGATCATATTTTTACAAAGCAATATACATGTATTTTAAACAAATCACTTTAATTCGACTTAAAAATTTATGACCAGAACAGATGAAACTTGTGTGGGAGTAGCCATTGTTAACGTAGTCAAATTTTTACATAATATATATATGGGATTTTAAACTCTTATGAAAAATCACTTATCCGGAAATGTTGCATTTTAAGTAAAAACACCTTCAGAGAGTGTATATTCAAGTTAAACTTCATCAAATCATGACTCCAGTAGGTAGGTTGGGTCCACAACTGAGATTGAATTGATGTACATAAGCTTAATTACATGGGGAACAATTTTTAAAGAAAATCTCATAGAAAATCATTTGTGCAGGGATGTTGAAACCTGTTTGGAAGCATCCTAAGAGTTTGCTCAATACGTGATCCCAAGGTGCAGTGTGGAGCATCAATTGGGATTCAAATTTTAGCATACTAGGATTATAAACATTAAGGGAAACGTTATTTTTAAAAACTTTAATGTTATCATTGACGATAAACCCCTCCCGTTCAATCTGGGACCTCAGATTGGGTTCAGGGTTTGATGAAGGTTTATGGATATATTTTGAAAAATCTTTTCAAGAACTGCAATATAACAATAGGTAATATTCCTATGCAAGCATCCTGATAAAGTGTAGATTCGTCATTGTTCAAACTGTGACCTGTTGTAGCCCGAAGTAGACTGGAGGGGTTCTAAGTTTAAGTACAGTTTAGATTTTTCGAAAAAATATTCAAACCATGACCCATAATCAAAATAGGAATTTATAGGGAAAATCTTTGAAAATATTCCTTTTGAGAGATGTAATGCTAGAATTTATTACGCATGCTATGTATCAAACCAATTAAAAAACGCTCCTTGACGATACGTTATTTTCGTATGGAACGTTGTTAGATTTTCTATAGTGTATAGCAGAGGAGCGGTTTACAAGTCCAATTTTAATTATAATGGTTATGTACCGGTATTTTCTGCAATGCTACACGAATCAAGCTTCCTAGCTTATAAGAATCACCAAAGAAAGCAACTGTTGTGTAAATGCTAACATTGTATTACTTATGATTATTTCATGTACCATCGTAGCAATTTTTAATTATTATACAATTTTCACTACAACCCCTCCCCTTAAAAAAAAACAACTTTAATTAAACCAAAAATTTTAATATTATGACAAGTCTCCCAGTTTCAAAATTACACAAATGAAAAGGTAAATTTTTTACACAATTCGAACACTTTTGTTGAACTCTAAATAAACTTTTATACGTGTTTCCTTCCCCTATGACTTTTGACAATTAACACCTATTATTCAGAAAGTCTGCTACATGTGACTAAAAAATGTGAGAGTGTTTTTGTGTTTATATAAGCACATACTTTTTAAAATAAAATTTTAATATGACTTTTCTTGGCCTTTCTTCTTTGATACAGCAATTGTTTTTATGTTTAATTGTTGTTACAAATTCAAGGAAGAGAAAATATTTATTTAATATTTTCTTTATCTTGAATTTGACGTATTGGTCTATGTGTGTGTGTGTGGTTTTTTTTGTAATAGCAAAATTAATAGCATTAATCTGCTTGGTATTTTTTTACGTTGTCTATAGCAATTCAGGTAATTTTTATCATGAATAAGAAATAATTTTTAAAGAAAATATTTTTAATTTTTTCATTGGATTTATTTTCAAACAAACGCCCCTAATAATTTTGACGAGGTGTTGGTCTATGTGTGGGTTTTTTTTTTCGTTTTTAGCTCACCTGAGCTGAAAGCTCAAGTGAGCTTTTCTGATCACATTTTGTCTGTCGTCCGTCTGTCTGTCTGTCTGTCCGTCTGTCTGTCCGTCTGTCTGTCTGTCCGTAAACTTTTCAGATTTTCAACATCTTCTCCAGAACCACTGGGCCGATTTCAACTAAACTTGGCACAAAGCACCCTTAGGTAAAGGGGATTCAAAGTTGTGAAAATTAAGGACCACGCTCTTTTTAAAGGGGAGATAATTGGCAATTATTGGAAAGTTTTGAGAAATTTTCAAAAATCTTCTTCTCAAGAACCATTTGGCCAGGAAAGCTGAAACTTATGTGGAAGCATCCTTAGCTAGTGTAGATTCAAAATTGTGAAAATCATGATCCCCGGGGGTAGGGTGGTGCCACAATGGGGGGTCAAATTTTTACATAGGAATATATAGAGTAAATCTTTAAAAATCTTCTTCTCAGAAACTAATCAGCCAGGAAAGCTGAAACTTATGTGGAAGCATCCTCAGCTAGTGTAGAATCAAAGTTGTGAAAATCATGACCCCCGGGGGTGGGATAGGGCCACAATGGGGGGTTGAATTTCTACATAGGAATATATAGAGTAAATCTTTAAAAATCTTCTTCTCAGAAACTAATCAGCCAGGAAAGCTGAAACTTATGTGGAAGCATCCTCAGCTAGTGAAGAATCAAAGTTGTGAAAATCATGACCCCAGGGAGTAGGGTGGTGCCACAATGAGGGCTCAAATTTTTACATAGGAATATATAGAGTAAATCTTTAAAAATCTTCTTCTCAGAAACTAATCAGCCAGGAAAGCTGAAACTTATGTGGAAGCATCCTCAGCTAGTGTAGAATCAAAGTTGTGAAAATCATGACCCCCGGGGGTTGGATGGGGCCACAATGGGGGGTTGAATTTTTACATAGGAATATATAGAGTAAATCTTTTAAAATCTTCTTCTCAGAAACTAAACAGCCAGGAAAGCTGAAACTTATGTGGAAGCACCCTCAGCTAGTGTAGAATCAAAGTTTGTTCAAATCATGACCCCTGGGAGTAGGGTGGTGCCACAATGGGGGGGGGGGGTCAAATTTTTACATAGGAATATACTAGTATAGAGTAAATCTTAAGAAATCTTCCTTTCAGAAACTAATCAGCCAGGAAAGCTGATACTTATGTGGAAGCACCCTCAGCTAGTGTAGAATCAAGATGTGAAAATCATGACCCCTGGGGGTAGGGTGGGATCACAATGGGGATCGAATTTTTACATAGGAATATATAGAGTAAATCTTTAAAATCTCTAAAACTAAGTAGCTAGGAAAGGTGAAACTTATGTGGAAGTATCATCAGGTAAGGACTAGGTAGATTTAAGTTTGTTCAAATCATGATCCCCGGGGGTAGGATGGGGTCACAACGGGGAGGGGGGAGGGAGACAAATTTTTGACATAGGAATATACGGAGAAAAATCTTCTACAAAACCATTTGTCTAGAAAATCTGTAACTTTAGTAAAAGCAACCTTGGGTAGTGTAGATTTAAATTCGTTAAAATAAAAATCTTGAGGAGTAGGGTGGGGCCACATTCAGGATCCAATTTTACAAAGGAAAACATTTTTAATTCACAAAAACTGAAATGTTATAATATATATGGTTTTACTTATATGCAAACATTTTGCCAATTTGTGATTCTTTAAAATTGTTAAGACTTTTGCCCCTGGACGATTCTTGGGCCTCACAAGGGGTTCAGAGTTTGATGTAGGTTTATATCCCATGTATAAACAACTGTCTAGGATCTTGTTGAGAACTGCGATGCTCAACATGTGATATGAATATAAAATCATCCTGTCAAAAAAGGGACTTGATTATAAACATAAGAATATCTACATGTATTACTACATTGTCCAGATATTTTGTATTATGTCGATCTCCATTAAGCTGATTTTATCATGCCTATTGTTGCTCAGGTGAGCGATGTGGCCCATGGGCCTCTTGTTTTTTTGTATTAGCAAAAGCTTCTGCTTGGTATATTTTGCTTTGTCTATAGCAATTCAGGTAATTTGTCGCTTACTAATGAAAGTTATTAACAACTTACTAGTATGGCTTTTGTTAGTGTAATAAGGTGGTGATCAAAACAACTACATTGTTTTTGACAAATATGATCAATCTCAGCCCACTTTCTGCTGGATTAATGATGACGTCATTTTAACCAAATTTTGTTTGTCATCATCTTTAAGGAGGCTAAGTGGTCAACAAATTAGCCATCAAATTTGCCTTAAATTTTTAGATATGATTTATTATGCTTTAAACTATGATTTAGTTTTAAAAAATCTATATATTTTAGATTAAAAATTTGAATATTTTCCTTTATCTTTATACAGAACTCTTCTTTAGGAGATCAATAGCTTCTAAAAATGGACACGACCATTCAGCCCTCTTAAGGAGGCTCGATGGTCAACAAATTAACCATCAGATCTACCTAAATTTTTCTCAAACTTGCATGGATGGTGCATCTGGACCTACTTATGGACATAAAAGACTAGGATGCTGAATCTGGGCCATGAATTTCAGATGCTGGTGGAGGTTAAGGTTTTTGGAGTAGGTTAAAGTTTTTAGAGCAGGTTAAAGTATTTGGTGTAGGTGCCCTTTGATGGCCATATCTATGTTATTACTTGTCCTATCTTTACCAAACTTTCATTGCTAATGTATCTTATAATACATACAACTGACAGACTTGAATGCTAAACCTGAGCCATATGTTTCAGATGCTGGAGGAGGTTAAGGTTTTTGGAGCAGGTTAAAGTTTTTGGAGCAGGTGCCCTTTGATGGCCATATCTAAATTAAATAATTTTCCTTCTTCACCAAACTTGCATGGATGATACATCTTGTGATACTGATGCACATGACAGTCTGAGCCATAGGTTTCGGATGCTGTAGGTTAAGGATTTTAGAGCTGGTTAAAGTTTTTGGAGCAGGTGCCCTTTGAAAGACAAAGAAGAAGGTACAGTTTCTTTCAATATTTGCCCTATAATTTAAAAGTTGTATAAATCTCATGAAAATACACATATACCATGTTGAACCCGTGTGTATTTGTGTGAAGTAGAGTACGGCGTTAAACAAAATATAATACTTAAAAGTTGCATGTGTTCCGCGTTCATTTTATCTACTAGTATATACCGTAAATGTATAATGTACATATATTACCTACTAACTCACCAGTCGAAGTGATAGATATGAATTCCTCGATTACACCTTTCGATCGGCAATCGACAGTCAACAAACGATTTAAACGATGATATGAAATAAAGAGACGGAAGTGGAAAGTGCAAGGGGGTATGTACATGTCCGATTCGTTTCTTCTTCTGTTACCCTACCACATTCGGTGTAAATATATATACTTTATAAAAATATCCCCAAACAATTTACCGCAGTTTTCATTATTTTACTTGTCTCTGAATCACCGATCACAAGCTCCATACAGTGGCGTGGTTTCACTGGTTTGTTAACATATAAAAATGACAGCTCTTGATCCACTTTCTGAGTAAGCCTAAAAAGTTGTTTAGTAGGAGAAAGTTTGGGGCAAGTAAAGCGACAATTATTAACAGTTACTGTAGTAAACTAAATGAAGAATTATTTAAATGGGTTATTTGCACAAAATGTGGTATGATATGATGTTAATCTTTTTAAAACTAGCGTTATTTTCGTGCGCCGTAAATTGCAAGTTTTTCGTAAGTATCGTATGCACTGTAGCTTTATATTTACTAACCCAAATTTTCCTCGAAAAGCTACAGCTATATGTACCGTATGTATGTTTTATTGCAAGTGTACACTTTCGAAAAATACACCAATTTCGACAGTCACGAGTATCCCGGTGAATTTTTCATTCCCCGTAAGTTGTTGTTCTGTCCGTGCATTATTTAGTCTGAACCAGCAGCCAATCAGCGGTAAGCTGAATCCTCCAATAAAAAAGTTTAAGGTGCGGATAATGTTTAAGCATGACGTAGCCGATAAAGATCGGAAAAATCCAACCAAATCGGTTCTAATAAAAACTATGTAAATGAATCACAGAGGTAGCTATAGATACGGAGAGTGATCTTGAATATCTAGATGCTTAGGCAGGTTGAAGAATTTAGAACAACGCAAATTGTGTTAGAGTCTTGAAGCTGGTTACAAAATGAAGTAAATTCTGCTCATACCTAGTCAGACTTAAACAGTTTATGTAACTATGGATGTGTAGATAGAGGTAGCTTCAGATACAGAACTTGATCTCGATTATTTTGATGCTGGAGCAGGTGTAAAAAAATTTAAGTTGTTAAATGCAGATTTGAATGTTGGAAAAAAATGCTGTCCTGACCAAATTACATAGTTCATGTAACTTTAGATTTGAAACAAAAGGCTAGCTTCAGATACAGAGCCTGATCTCTATTATAAAGAATGTAAAACAAAAATTGTCTTACCTCACTCAAACTTGCTTGATAGACGTGATTGTTGATATATGATCTATCATATGATTCCTATTCCTATGATATTGAATCATATGATTCTTTCACATAATATGACACTGTACCGTATGATATAATACAGAATTGTATTATTTGATTCAATATCGTATAATATAATATTGTATCATATGATATATTTTTTTTGATTTTCATGTATTCTAGAAAATGTGCAAAAAAGATTTATAGGAAATTGATATTTTCAAGAGGAGAAACTTTTGCTATATTAATTTCATTATTTGATTTTGCTAATCGAGAGAACCTGGGTAAAAATCAGCGACCAATATAGTGATGCAAAGTTTATTTTGGGGGTTGTTTTTTTGTTTGTTTGTTTTTTTCTTTTTTTTTTGGTCGCATTTCTGAAAACCAAACAACAAATGAATTGGAGTTTGAAAAGAAACAGCTTCGAATTCGTTAGTAAAGAAGCCTAAAATCCTCACACGACTATATATGGTCTTTAAAATGTTGGCGTGTAGCTTACATTTATGTCGGTTTTACAAACTATTGCACCAAACTCTTTTCCAAGATTTTATTTGAAATGTCTCACCTCTGGATCAATTCTACTAGTCATAGGCTCTCTGATCTTTTAAAATTTTGAACATAATATATTATTATTATATAATATATGCATCCAAGAATAAAGTTACTGCCTCTGTTTGAAAATTGTCAACTACATGCTTAGTCTAGCAAAGCATAAAATGTTTTTACTTGTTTTATCCAGGTGAGCAATGTTGCCTCCTGGACACCTCTCGTTTGGTATATTTTTGGCAATATATTTCTTTTTCACACGAAGGCGGTTTAAAAGATTTTCCTACGCAAGTACTAGTAAATGGAAAAGATTTTTAAAAGGTTTTTAACATGATAGATTTTGAGTGGAAGAAAATTAGAGAAAACGGTCGCAAACTAACTCTTGTGTATGCACAAGAAATGCAAATTTTCTTTGAATGTATTTAACTTTCATTGGCAACTTTAACAGGAATGCTACATGAAGAGAACCTTTTTGACCGCAAAAGTGTCGAGCGTTTCTGAAAGAGGAGACAACTGTGAATATCTTCTTCTCAGAATCGGGAAATGAAACGTATTTCGCCTTGTACTCAACACCACTTACAAATCATTTTCATCCTACATTCATCCTTTTTTTGTGGTACATGTATTGTAAATTACAAGACATACATTTTTAGATGATTGTGTATAAATTTAATTTTCAGAATAGCTAAGTCCAGTGGAAATGATCAGTTCTATTGGATACCCTTGGAAATCTCCGTTATTATGATAACTCTTTGAAAAGTGAATTTTCAGTCATGGATTTCCATGTGAAATAATGAGTTTTAAAATCAAAACGCGAGGTAAATATCTCCCTTTGTTGATCTTGAATGAACAATTTTTTTTGGGGGGGGGGGTTTAGTTTAGCACGATAATAGCCTTGAGAATCTTTGTTATTTGAATTAAAAACTTCTTGTGATGAAATTCCGCTTTCTTTTAAATGAAAATAACTACCAGTGTCATGCAATGCCATTTCTCTGACGAAACATTGACCACAGCAAGGTTGTTTTCGCCTTCTTTACAAGAAAACCGCAAAAATGACACGGGCTTGGGCCCGAATATACAGGGGAACCATATGCTCCATAGCTGACACTTTGTCTTCTCGCGGCGCCATCTCAGACCTAATTAAAATTTTTACCTACCTGGACGCTAATTTGAATATATTTTAAAAAACCAGTTAATTATACCTTTGTCGCAATTGACCTCAATTTCCTACAACATATTGATGAAGGAAACCACAAGCTCTTATTCGCCCCTTTGAGGGTTTTGATTTACATGTAAAGACGCACCAAAATAAAAAAAAAAGCATAAACACAAAACAAGCAAAAATATCTTATCAGATAATTTATTCTCTCAATACCATTTAAAAATTTGGTACATGACAACATTTGTTTAAGATTTTAATGTACATATACAGTCAAAATGGAAAGCATCCCAATTGATATGTAAAATTCTCTCCCTCTCTCTCTCTCTCTCTCTCTCTCTCTCTCTCTCTCTCTCTCTCTCTCTCTGTGTGTGAAGTTGTTAGATTTACATATTTTTAGCATAACACAAAAAGGTGACGTAAATTCAAAGGTATAAAACAACCCACAGACGCCAAACACTTTCAACAAGGCCAAACTGGTCAGTTTCTATTTAACTGATTATTAACGACTTTTTTTTTGGGGGGGGGGGTCGAGAAAATGAACCTGTCTGATAAACACTTTATATTTAACACGATATTCAGAGGGAAGATGGCGAATAACAAAAAAAATCCACAAATGTGCATACGATATTAATTATATGAAATATTTATCGAGATGTTCGCGTGAGGAAGGTCTACTGTGTTTGGGTCAAACACAAAAAGAAAATTAGTCTGATAGATAATCTAATTATATCGGCTATTAATAAAGACTGTCTTTTGAGTGCTGTCAACATGTTTGTAATTCACGTCGACATTTTCTCGCCACTTCAAAGGCAACTCTCGATCATTCTTATGTTAATGAATAAATCTTGAATTTCATATTATTGTTAGTGTCAAGTTTAAGACAAAGAATTTTGATTTGCACATAAATTAGAAGTTAGTTAGCTTGTCACCAAGCCAAAGTTTTGATGGATAATATTGAAATTATATCAGCCAGACGATTAAGTATACACAGACACTTTATGCATTCTGCATCGTTCTTACCTTTCCACACATTTGAAACATACATGTAGATAGAGTTATGTAAGTGTCGTGTACTCGCATATCAATGGTGCAACCCCACCCTGCCCTCCACGACATTAAAAATAATATTGCAGATTGGTCATATATAATGCTAGTACGTGAACGTCGATTCTAAATTCTGCTGGTGCCATCATATTTGTTTTAATGATATCGAAGTGGCAGCAGAACCAATGTTTGGGGATTGCGTTTACTCTGGTGTTTTGCAGCTTATAATCCGATATGTTCTTACTTTAACAAGACGTAACTAAATCAAGGAAATCTTTTCCAAGTCGTAATGAAAAGCCTGGGCGCCTGAGCTCAGATTCTCACGTCGAATGATCTGATTTGTCACCATGATTCTGAAGTCGTGTAGCAATGGCGCATTCCCGTGAGTCTTTCATTAAGGAATTACGTTCCCGTGTTTTAATAAGTCCGCGAAAAACAAGACCATTGCTCAGCTCCACACCAATATACTCTGCTCTTATTCTACAGGATAATTTTCACCGGAATTTGATTTGTGGGTTCAATCAAGACGGAGATTTTTTTTTATATTTTTGTGTCCGCCTTGGGAAATATACGATTGAAATCAATGATTTTAATTGAGTTTTATTCTACCCTTTATAACACCGTTGCCCGGAAATTTCTACGATTCAATTCTAATAGCATTGAATGCTCCGGTCCATATTTGGACACTGCCGCTCCTTCAACTAGTCAGCTGTGTTACTAAGTGTACGACTTAACGTTTTCTTAAATATGTCGGGCCTCTGGAACTGTTCTTTGATTTGTCCAACATCAACATAGAAATTTTTCCCCCGCATCAAAAGAATTTTTAAAGACTGAAAGAAAAGAAAATGTCGGACAATGATGACAAGAAAAAAGATTTTCATTTTATATTTCGATTTCTTCAGGAAAGTCCCAAATCGCCGTCATTTAAAAGATGTTTATGGTCAGGTACATGTACAAATGTTTTTTATCATCTGCCGCAAGATGACCTGTTGTAAGGGTATCACAAATGTTCCGGTGATTCTTGGAGTTCCGAGTCCTGTAAAAATCCCAGTAGTTTGGTAGCACAATCGGGAATAAATACATCTATAAGATTGTCTATGAAAGGACAATAAAATCTCTTATCAAGTTGAATTTATTAATCATGCATTCTATGGATCAAAATTCACAATAAAGATTGTTTATGCATTGCATTTGATATTATTCTCTGAAGATGCCGAAGAATTCTTTTAAGTATCTGCAGGATAGACATGCAATTATTTTGAATGACTCCTTGTCTTTATAGGGAATTCGTCAAGCACGAGCACGTGGGGCTCAACTGCAAGTAAGCACGTTGCTACAAGTATATAACTGCTGTCAACAAGTTTATATGAGATGACCACTGAGTCAAAATTTCATCCAAACTTGGCACGAAGGACTTATTTTTTGAAATGAAAAGATTTATACGAAAGTTCGATCCAAGTGATCGAATGTGGTTTTATGTGAAAGGGTATGATGGTCGCCTGCTCGGGGTTTTCTCCGGGCACTCCGGCTTCCTCCCACATCATTGACCCCCTCGCGCTAACATCCGTGCCAACGAGAGATATTAATATAAGTTTTTAGAACGTGTTTATCAATCATTGAAAATAAATAAAAATCATTTTTGTTCTGTGAAATATAGTCATCACAATATTGTCGATGAAATGCCTTGGACATATTAGCTAAGATACCTTTAGGTAAATTTAGATCATTTTTCATGTTCACTGCTTTAAACACCATGTGGATTCTTTTGAAAACGATTTATAAAGCCAGATATATGCT
>CM035816.1:40541694-40556694 GCA_020458035.1 Magallana ariakensis
TGCATATACAATATCGAATGAATGCTATATAAAAAAATAATTTTCAAAGATTGTAGCCCCGATGTGCCATACATGCATGGTTCCCCCATGAACCTATTACTGTGCAGAACTGTTGCAGTAAACCCTTTTAAGCCCTATTGTGAACCTCTCCGCACCAATTAAGGAAAATCCTGCAGTATATGGATTTAAAACATTCAAGTTAAAGTAACATGTATATAGCTTGTAAAATTCTTATACAGTGAAACTGAATTTGTTGGACTGTTAGAAGTCACAAAACTGAAGGATCAAATCTATCATATTCGGGCTTTATTGGATTTGATCACCCCGACCGTACTTGATCATCTCATAATACTAAAAACGATTCCTTATTCCATAAATAAATCAGACACAGCTTGAAAGTTAAACATTACCATGATGATTTTTTTGACTTTGTAAACCGTTTAAGGATCCTCGACACACCAATGCATTTTTTGATGGGTCGATGAAGAATCATTTTTGAGAAATGATTATACAAAATTGACACCTATATCGGCTTCTGATCATTTGATATGATTTTTTTTTTGTATTTTTTGGTAGAAACCGGAAACATCGGTTTACCTGCGAACAAGATATATTAAGGTAAGGTTTGCGGCTTGCACTTTTTAGGAATTGTACCAAAGTTACATACCATTTTGTTCACTATACTAAAGTCTTTTTACTCATGAAATTCAGATGATATTGCCCGTCCCGTTTCATAACTACAAAAGGTCAAAGTTCATGATTTTCAATTTTCATGTTGATGAAATGTAAACAATTTAGTGAAAAAATGTACATTTTATATGTGACTATTTTGGGGGTTTTTATGCTTAAAATGTTCGAAAATAATGTCACTATTTATATCATGATTCATTTTTATTAATTTCTAATGAACTATCTAAAAATAGAATAAAATACAACAAAAGTCTTAATTTTGGACTACTATTATGTAAACGAAAACATCTTATTTGAAACCTTTCCAGGTCCACCGATTTCAGGAAAAATGTATCTTAGAATATGTGTAATCTGATGTTCCTAAAACACTATTCAAAACCATATGATGCGGACTTCGTTTTTGTGGAAATTGATAAAATACTTGTGTCCTGTTATTCTTTCATTGAAACTACAAAACCCCGCTAAATTAAAGAAAACCTGAAGTCAATTATGACGTCATATAAATTTTGACGCCATAGCTGAAATAAAGGGTTGTTGGTGTTACGTCACAATAAAAATGTGAGTTATCTCCCTGTAACCGCAAACCTTACCTTAAAGCTAAAAATTCGGTATCAATTAATGCACAGTACTATTATCTATAAATACATATCAAAGACGGCCATATAAACTTTGTAATATTATATATATGAAAATGAAAAACGAGAATTGTAGATATTTTTTAAATCTATGGATAAAAACTGCACATAAACTGTTACTCACATTTAACGATTGCTGTACAATCATATTTCAACAAGAATTTGAAATGAAATAGTGAAATTAAAGAAATATTGGAAAATCTTAAAATCGAACCGACCCCGATTGTAATTAAACTGATTCCGAAGAATTAATGAATCACAATTTTGGGGAAAAAATCAGGTTGTTTAGCTGTAAAATGGTTTGTTCATTCACTAACTTTATAATTTATAACAATTACTTAGAATTAACTGCAGTTTATTTGTAAATTTCAATTTTAAAATAATTCTGATCGGGATCAGTTCTTTTCAATCGGGATCGGTTTAAATTTGATAAATAGCAATTTTTAAAAAATTTCGCATTTTCATTCCAATTTCTTTATAAAATATCATTGTTTAGTAAATACTTTATGTGACTATATATTATTCTTTAAATTTTATCCATAGATTAAAAAGATATAATATAATTACAATTTTGATTTTCAGAAATATTTTTTTAATTAAAAAATTAAACACTTGACAAAACGATCTTTGGAATGAATTTATTTATAATTATATTACACATTAATTGGCATCAAGTTTTAAGCTCTGAAATACCATTTTCGTCCGCAAAACAGCTTTTCCTATTTCACTGTAAAAATACAAAAAAATTCATATAAAATAACTAAAAGTCGATATTGATCTCTGTTTTGTGGAATCATATTTCAAAAAAGATTCTCAATCGATCCATCAAATAAAATTTTGCTGTGTCGAGGATCCTTAAATATTAGTACATTGATAACAAAGATCAAACTTTTTTTCATTTGATACCAAAATGAATCCCGCAGTTATTTGAGGGTGCATGGAGGCGCGGATCAGGATTTTTTGGGGGTTTGGGGTGGTGGTGGTGGTACGAGGGATGGATTGTTTGCTCAAGAGGTGGTTAGGTTTCAAGGCTAACTTTTTGTTAACTTTATTATGTGAATTTGATTAGTTTGATTTGTCAAGGGAAAAAGGATCCCGGGGCCCAGGACCCCCTCTATAGATTCACGCATGCAGTGATAACCAAGGAAAAGAGTAAAAGATGCAGACCCCAAATGAACAAAAAAGTATAATTTTCTTTAATTTACTTAACATCTATCAAGCATCATAATATAATTATTCAATTGAGCAATGACATTATAAATATTATAAATGATAAAAATATCTAGAAATATTGCTACTCTTGAGATTTTCGTTTATACATGTATTTACTTAACGTTCTTTTGGATTTTAATTTTATTAATATAATATTAAAACTGATCCAGATCTATACACAGTCTCGTTTAGATAGAAGCTGAATTTTACACCTTTTGAGGCATCAAACAATGCTATGTCTGGCAGTAATACTCCCATGCTTCGACTTCATTGACGACAAAACCATTTCAAGTTAAGACGACAAGCATTATGTACTACAATATAACCATAAATGGTTAAAGATGATGCATATAAGAGACACCCGACCGAGTACCTTTCAATGGCCGTTACTCATCGCTTTGCACGTCAACGTGGACGTGCAGGTCAGTAGCTAAAGGCATCAACAATATTTAACAAGCACGTACTTGGTGTTAACGTAAACAATAATTAAAAATACTTTCTTTGGTGATTCATCGACATGCAAGTATGAAGGTAGCGACATCTCCCCCCCCCCCCCCCACAAAAAAACGTAGTAAACCTATAACTCCAAAAAAACAAAACATTACCCAGCAAAACAAATTCTCTAAACCATGAAATTCCTAATCCGGGGGTGGGGGTGGGGGTTACGTAGTATACCTTCTTTACATAAAAAAAACATGCCTACGCAAACAATAAATCATTCACAATATTAGGAAATTCCTAATCCGTGTGGGGGGGGGGGGTTGCCAAGGGGGGTGCGAGGCAAATTTGCGATAATTTTACTATGTAAATGTAATAAAATTTCATTTTCCACACCCCCCTCTAGATCCGCGCATGCACCTATTGGAAAAGTTGTATATTTATTACGCACAATTTCGATATAATTTAATTTCATCTCAAACAAGCATTCTGATTGGCTAAGCACACAGAAAAAAATTAATTTATTTTGTATAACCTGGTTAACTATGTAGCCACGCCCCCTTGACAACTCATATTCATGCGCGTCTTACAGTTTTTATATTAATTCAAATTTTATGCAAAAACAAATAATTTCAAATCTTTAATAATTGATTCTTTTTTATCTTCTAATTAAATTGTAAGGAATGTTTTTAATTTTTGCCCATATTATCCGATATAACCTGCTTTGAGGCAGTGCACGCTTTTTTATAATCCGCTTTGCGGATTAAAAAGCGTGCACTGCTTCAAACCAGGTTATATCGGATAATCTGGGCAAAAATTGAAAACATTCCTTAATTATTTCAAAGTATTACTAACCGTGTTATCATAACATATTTGTTTTTAATATTACTAGTACTACTTCCACAACAAATTCTGAAACAAAATGCATTTACAAAGTCATGCTCGAAGCGAGTTGGGCCGATTTGTCTTGACACCCAAAATAGCGGTATAAGTGAAAGAGGGTGTTGCAGTTCCTAAGCTATTCTTTGCAGACAATTAGTTACATAATTCAACGTGAATCTTTTTTGCATGCAGCTATGTACATACATAAGCAGTGTATAATTTTATCATGAAAGTTTGTACTAACTTATATAAGATCATGAAATAAATTTGAAAATAGTTACACAGAAAAATGTGGCAGATTTCCCGCTTTAATAAAGGGGAATTCTCCTTGTTGTGAAAAACTGCCTCCTTGAAACAACATTTTTTTTAAACTCTTAACGTTTAGGTGCAGACAATTTCTTGAAAACTGCTATTTTCGATTTTTGTTTCAAAGAAGCATATTTAAAAAAAATCTAACTTATAGAAAAAATCATTAATACCTCTGAAATCTAAGAACGCTGTGTTATATTTCCCTGCTACAAGTCACGTCTAGATTATACTAAAGCCCATTGAGCTCATTTTCGTAGGTTAAAAAATATTTTTATCGCGAATAAACGGGAAACTCCCGCGAATAAACGCGTAACTTTCGCGACATAACGCGAAACCTTTGCGAATAAACGCGTAACTTTCGCGATATAACACAAAACTTTCGCGAATAAACACGAAACTTTCGCGAAAAACGCGAAACTTTCGCGAATAAACGCGTAAAATAATGTCATTTCATTCAAGAACCCTTATGAAACACAATGACTGAACACAAACACATTTTAGTTTTCAATGAAACAAATTAATTTTTTATATATAGATATAAATGAGTCTGATAAAACTTCATACAAATAATATGAATTCAAACGTGGGAAATCTTTAATTCTTAGTACTGATTTTCAAACGACATATACATCTCGCTTCTCATATATTTTCATGAGCGTTGTATTATAGAAAATGCTGCATCAACATTTGCATTATAACAATTTTAATTCCAAAAAAAAGTTTTATTAAATATTATTGTAAAATTGAAAGGATATAATTGTTTAATTAAAGCGTTCTATATGTTATATTGCCGCGACATAAATTAACGTCTACTTTGACGGCTTAATTAATATAAGAAAATAAGTCAAGCTGTGAATTGGAATAAGTTTAACTTTAACATTTTTTAAAGCAATTGTTAAAATTAAGATAACATAAATCCGTTTTCTAAATTTATCACATATGTCGTTTGAAAATCAGTTCTAAGATTTTAAAATTTTCCCACGTTTGAAGTTAGTATTTTAGAGAAAAAGATAATTCACGAATGCCTGTTCGAACACAGGGTCGGCGAACAAAAGTTTTATCAGATTTATTTATATCCATATATAAAAAAAGATAATTTTAATTTGATAAATCAACGTAAAACGGATGATATAATAATAATAATGAACAATAATTATCTATTCAAAATGAAAATGTGTTCGTTTTTAATTATTGTTCTTCATAAGAGACAATATTTATATCAAAGTTTCGCGTTTATTCGCGAAAGTTTCGCTTTTATTCTCAAAAGTTACGCGTTTATTCGGAAAAGTTATATATCGAAAGTTTCGATTTTATATCGCCAAACTTTTTGCGTTTATTCGCGAAAGTTACGCGTTTATTCGCGAAAGTTTCGCGTTATATCTCGAAATGAGCTCAATGGGCTTTCGTAAGATTAGTCGAGTGGTTACGCAGTAAGAATAGATCGTAAGCCTGTCCGACTTTTTTCTTTTTTGATTCTGATCGAACCCTGGAACAGTTGGAATTTTTTAAATACATATTTTAATGGCATGAAAAGGTAATGTATATTATAATAGATATTTTAAGAATGTCAGAATAAAGTTATTTAAACGCTTTTCAATGCAATATTAATTTTGCATGCGTGCTTAATTTTTTATAACATGACTGTGTGAAGTCCCCGTTATAAACCTTAATTATAAAGTTAAAGTTTTCTTCTGAACAAGGGATTTCAAAACCATATACGCATCAATGTAGAAAGTTGTTTTCCCCCCTTTTTATGATTTAACCGGATATGCCGTTTTCAAAGATACATATACAGGTTGTTAAAAGCCAAAAAATAATTTTAAAAAGTATGAATCGTTGATGGAGCAATAGGTACTAGTAAATGAAAATATGTACGGATAAATTTGTTCCACCTTTTTATCTCGACTATACATTTATTTTGATACTATAAAAACATACGATGATTATAATTTCAACTCTGACGGTTTGGAAGGGCCATAATAAGATTTACATATTTAGTTCCAAAAGAAGATATTTTAAGCACCCTGGACAGTAGAAATTAAATTGATATATGTTAACATCAAAATACGGAATATATGGTCATCTTCTTAACAGTATTTATGAAAATCAAATGGTGGTTGCCGTGTTCGATAGAAATGCGCGTAAAATGTTTGTGTATTTTGTCTACATTTGAAACATACCCGCGGTGTAAATATACATAATGTAGTCGTTTACGTAATGTGTCTATATTTAGATATGACTCTTCAAGCGATACGGATATTTAAAGGACCTTTCCACGTTAGGTAATAATCACGCTTTTTCGCTACACCCTCTTTTTTGATGTTCTCCATTTCAGGCTCAAGAGGGCTATTAACAATGGTATTGGGGAATGTTTTGTTGTAGCTGCAGGTCTGAAAATATTTGGATGGACGACCTGGGAGCTACAGTGCCTCTTATAAGTGAAAATACCTGCAATTTATGGAGCACAAAAAATTGCGCAAGTTTTATACTGATTAACATTCTGTTGCATGAGGACATGTGATTTAATGGTACTAACATGCAATTTAAAACTGATATCGTCTCTTTACTTGCCGCAGACTTTCTCAGAAACACGGTAGCTAACCGACTTATGTTAAATTCACATCGAAATCGAGAGTCGCCATTTTTACATGTAAACAAACTGCACCACTTCACTTTACGGGGCTGGTGATGGTGTTTAAAAGAATATTAGAGGCAAGTAAAGAGACGATATTAGTAGTAAATTGCATAATTTTCCCCCACATAATTTGTGTGTAAATAAGGTTAATCAGTTCAAAACTAGCGCAATTTTTGTGCGTCGTATATTGCAATTTTTTTTACTACGGGAGGCACTGTAGGTCCCAGGTCGTCCATCCGAATTTTTTCACACCGGGAGCTACAGACCTGCAGTTAGTTTTGTTGTGGAAAAAGTAAAGGAATATGTTAATTAAAAACATTTTGACATGACAGTTTAAATATACGGAGAAATGATTCGAGAAACAGCGCACGTTTTTGTGAAACAAATATACAATTTTTTAAATGGGTGACACTGTAGCTCACTTGTCGTCCATCCATTTTTTCAGACTAGTAAGCTATAGATCTGCAGCTTGATACAAGCGTAGAAAACGGCCTCAAACAATTTGTTTCTCCAAAAGAAATCGCTGGAATTATGCGTGGATTTGAAATGAACAAGATTGAAAGATATAGTGTTACTGCTAAAGCTACTCGTGTGGTTACATTTCATGAAAAATCTCAGACATTCACTAATAAAAAATATTAAATTGATATATACACAAGTTCTATGTAGATGCCATATATACGTATATAAAATATAGAAAGAGCCAAAACTTGGAATGAAAAACTATTAGATAAATACTTGAAAAAATTAATATACCTATTTCCTAGCTATGAGCACTATATAAAAGCAAATTTATTGTCCTCCGGGACAACAACAACCGCTTCCCAAGGAGCAGCCAAGGAAAATACATGTAGTTGATATAGGGGAACAATAAACTTGCTACTGTCCGATTCCTTATAAAAACACAGAAAATATAAAATGAGAGTGCTTAAGATAATCATTTTTTTTTAGATACTAACAATTACATATGCCACGAATAATCTTTCAAACATTGGCAAATTCAGTAAAATAGGACACCGCGGGATATATATCCCGGATGCATGTTCTACTTTTACACCCACCCACATTAAATACTGCACTCAGACACTACCTGTCAAAAACACTTTTCGTTATCTTGTATTCACTGCTACATATATGTTTGAAAAAGAATTTTTGTGTAAAATAAACCCAATACAATACAATACAATACAATACAATACAATACAATACAATACAATACAATACAATACAATACAATGCAATATATCATATATACCTGTGAATTGTACATCTTTTTAAAATAAAAAGCAAGTTGCAGGCACGCAGTGTTGTTTTTGAAAGTGGGTGTATACTTATCCGAAATCTTGATCCAAAAAAAAAAAAATTAAATAAAAAAAAATAAACCCCTAAAAAACAAACAAACACACCTTTCCCAAAAATCTTCAAAATCCTAATCACTGTCCCCCCTGATGCTACGTGCACGAGTTGATAATAAGTCCACAGAAACACACGGCTACTAAAACTTTGTCAAGTAATGTGGGGTGGCGGACGGGGGGTGTGTGTGAGCTACTTCACTTATGACTTCAAAATGTAGTCCTATACTCGGTACTATGTGGTTCAAATTTGAAATACTTGGTTTTATTTTATCGAAAATCGTTTTTTTTCGACATGATTTGATTTGTGTAACCCTATTAGTTCAAACTTGAAACACTTTAAAAAAAAAACCATACAAGCACATCGTAGCAAAGGATAGATATAAGAATTTTCGTGTTTACATTTTAGACACACTGGTAAGGGAAAGGTAGGAAAAGGGTGGATATTTCATGGCTTTTTTCACTAAAATGTTGATTTTTTCTGGAACTCTATATACAATTATTTTAAAATGCATTCGTTCTGAATGCAAATATTCTCAATAACTTGACAACAAGCTTGCTAACAGCTTTGCAGTACTCTGATTACTTTTATTTCATTTCTGGAGACCGGTAATAAAGAACAACCGCTCCTTGCGGCCATTAAAAGACTTGTGGCATCGGGAGGGGAGCAGTACATATTTTTCTTGAATTTTTATACAGAAAATTGAATTTTAAAGAAACAACTTTTTGGGAACATGTTAAATGCCATACGTAAACGTAACATTAATTATAATATGAGTACGCACTACCCCCACTTTCAAAAACGATGCTACGTCGCTGAAAAAAGTGCTAAACATGGCATGAGTTAAAAACATGTATTAGTTTTTTTCCTGGTATTCATACTTTGTATTAATATACATCTTTAAATGCTGTTATTATACTTTCATGTTAAATACTGCAGTCTGATTGGTTTAGACGCAGTTGACAATCCGTTCTCATACCCTCAGCGTTAGCAACACACTTGGCAACGGGCCGATATAACGAATTGTCACATGCGCGTAAATTTTGCGCGTACGGTTCGCCGTAGAACACGCGTCTTTTTCTATATAAAAGCAGTAAAATTTGCTATAAAATTAAGACATTCAGTATAATAAAATAAATAGTGCCTGTTTGGGAGGGTACCAGTTGAAATTGACACCCCTCGAAAACCATGTTATGGTTTTCGAGGGGTGTCAATTTCAACTGGTACCCTCCCAAACAGGCACTATTTATATAATGTTACGTAAAAGTCAACCACAATTTTAAAAAAAGAAACACATTGTATCTTTGTATTATGAATTTTAGTTGACCTCCCAACTCTCCCTAGTTTTAAACATTATGGTCAACTCTTAGCAATAGCTTCCTTTTCCCCATAAAGGCGTCATGAGCTGCCGATCGCTCTGACCAACACCATCACAAACATTGAAATACTTAACTGTACAAAATGTAGTTGCTGTTTCTTTTTTAGTTTTTCTAGTAGTGTTGTTTGTAGTGCTATGTTTTTATTCTATGTAAATTTTGTGTCCTGAAGAAGGAACTGGCTTTTCTGAAAATTTGACAGTTTTAATTGTTCGTGTCGTTAGCCATTTTTGGTGCTTTATATATATAAATGTGTCCCTTGTTTAGTATTTTTTCAGCGACGTAGCATCGTTTTTATCAATATATCAGATATATCTTGAATGGAAAACTTAGAATAATAGGAAATTTATTTATAAATTATATTTACATAATACAAATATATTATATCCTTCTAGTATCTGATCCAGGGGATCACTGACAACCTAGGTGAAGATATGTTTTGAGGGTCTCTGCGGCAGAGATATTACCTCCCTATTAACTGTTGTATTTGTTTCTGAATAAAATTACAAAAAAAAACATTGCCGAAGAGATAAAATGTTTATTAAATTTTACACTGTACTTTGTACTTCCATACAAACATTCATAGTTTAAATACAACAAGCTTAGTAATTGGACGAGAAACGTACATCAAATGTACAGTGAAAACGATGGGTCCAATGAAAGTTCAGGATCTTAAAGGGATGTCATTTGTCCGAATGTTCATGCTTTTGCGAACGTTTGATTATTAAAAAAAAGGAATTTAGTTGACCTCCCTTAAAGATTCTCAAAGAAGAAAGGATATAGAAACCATCGCCACGCTGGGGTTGTTCCATGTATTGAACTTTTAACCATTTCTAGTTTTTGAAATAAATTTCATTCAGTTTCATCTCCCAGTAGTTAAAAAGCTAGTTTAGAGGTAGTATATTTTATATAAAAACACAAAAAACTGCATGGAAAAACCCCCGCCGAAAAACCCGAATCTCTCTACGTAACTTTAGGGTAAATATAAACGACTGTTTCATAGCGGCATATATAGATCTTCGTTGATTATAATCTAAATAAAATAACCACAACACTTTTTGTTCAAACGGTGAAACACAAGTTCTGGAAAAAAAAAACAAATCAAAGAAAATAATAATAAATTTTAAAACGAGGCAAAAGAGTTAAATGTGCATCAACAATTAATTGTATAGGTAGAGTGATCGGGTGCTTAAACTAAAGAGAAGCTATGAAATCTTTAAACAAAAAAAAATATTCAAACATGAACATGAAACGAAATGGCAGTAGTTGATAACGTTTAGAGGTAACACATAAACGACAAAAAAGAATTCAAATCGAACAAACTCGTATCTGAGACACAAAGCATCTTCCAGGCTTTCAACAATATGTATAATTTAATAAAAATATTCTCATTCGAAAAATTATGGCACGACAGAATTCAGAACATTTGGATGAATATGCACAAAATGACAACAATATGATGCGCGCAATTTGGAGATCATAATTTGCTGATGTTCAACGTGGAATTAACACATATTTTGTGCTTGCTTTTAAGTACATTATAATTTAGCCATGTACTAGAAATCAAATTTATCTGTTAACTTGATCACCAATTACATAGTTCAGATGTTCTAAATATTATTACAGTCTTAAAATTTGCAATAAAAAGCAAGCATGGGCATGTAAGAAAAATTACAAAAATCCTGTTTTGAAGAAAAAAATATACACCATAAGCACTAACACAAGCATATGATTTTACATTTGTAAACCAACTTAGCACTTTCACTTTGCACCAATTCTTGCCGATACATATTCCAAATGTATAATGAAACGATACAGGAAAATACTAAAATATTGTGTCAAATAAAAAATATATTGTAAACTAACACCTACATTTAAAAAAAGTCAAAATTGTATTTTACTATCTTTACAAATACGTTGAACAGAATTTAGATATATTCACAAGTTATTGATATGGCACAGAAATCTCATCTGAAATGGCAAACATGATCATCATTCTATAGCTTCTTTTAAAAATCTGTTTCGAAATTTTCGATAAAAATATTTTTTCTCAAAAATTTGAAATATATTTCTTAACTCTGAATTTCCTTTTTAGACTGGCGGTGCAGTTTGTCTTTTCAACGTTTTAATATCAATAAAACAAACAATATTTATTTTAAAAAAACACAATTACTAACAGATGTAATATGAAATAGAGCCCGATATTACATGTAAACAAGTAGTGGAAAAAACGAAACACATATTGCAAGTCTCGGCAATGTTTCAACGTATCATTCTACATGCAAAATCTTGCTATGGCACATAAAAATTATATCATCCTCGATATGGATGTAAGTGTTAAAGGAATGGGTAACCAAACGTCAAACATCAAAAAGGTACATATACGTACGAGTACGCTTATATACAGTCTCTCTTTAAAAAACCATGATAAATTCAAGCTTAATTTATGCTACAAAAAAGTAGTATATGCAAGAGCTGACACAGCTAAATTGAAATGATTTTTTTTTTCAAAAGGGAAAACTCTCAAAATTTAAAAAGGAGCACATATACGAAAATATTCTCCTAATGTCTAACACTAAACAGTCTCCTAATCTAATTTCTAAATGCAATGGCACAAAATACACAAAATACGTTAAACTACAAAAAAAAAAACTTTATATACTGACAGCTCTTAAAAAACCAGAAATTTCAAAGCTGCCGGTTGTCAATTTTCAATTCAATTCCGTTATCTTCTGATTTCAATGTTAAATGGCTGAAATGTTCAACGTTAGATTTAAGTTGGACACAATAGGCACTGGGTATTCAAAATAAAACATAAGCGAACATTGGTCAGATGGACTTGGGCACCAAATATTTGCTGCAATGTTGAAGTATTGCTGCCTCGTGTTCAGTCGCATTGCAGTCCACATAAGTTCTTGTTCAAGAGTCTTGACCAAATCAGCAAACGCTTGGTAATTTTTTTTCACTCTCCATCGTGTTGTTGTTTTTCTCTGTGTGATCACAATAAACAAGCTGTATTTCCATTCTCCAAGATGAAAGCCCTTGGCAATAATTGTTACAGAATCAACTATGGCAGCCATTTTTAAAACAAAAAAAAAATGTGTCTTTATAACTACTTCTTAACGTTATTAAAGTATTATCATTATCATACCAATTAAAAATGGTATCAATCGCCATTCAAATGTTATATGCCATTTTTGTAAACAACTTAACCGGGATACTCTTTCCAAAAATATACAAATGAAAAAACTAAATGGAGTTTAAAGTCACGTGGAGACTCCATCCAATTAGAGTGTACGTATCTAACTGTGTACCATTGCAATCCACAACCCTTTCAGCACACGGATTTTACAACAAAAATATATTCTATTTTGATGGGGGAAAATACAAGAGAAAAAGAATACACATGGTACAAGGATAAAAGGGGAAAATGGCCATATTAAACGTTTATCATTACGAAGCACCAATAATTACCAAATAGATAGACACAATTGTAGATTCAACACAATTATAGTAAAAACACCCAATTTTTAAACAAAAGTAATCATTTGTCTTTGACACTTAGTACCCTGCTCCAAGAGGTACACAAGTATTATGGCAACTTTGTATGACTTAAACCATCATATGATGGTCTTCTGAATGAAAATGATCATCACCGGGGTAAATATCTCTATGTAAAAGCATATGTCATAGCCGAGTCGTGTATGCAATATTGTTCAGTCCAAATATTGCCAATAAGACATTCTGAATTGTATATAAAACATGATAAAATAGAAAAAGAACGAGTATTGGATACACACTTTCTAAGTTTGTTTGCCACAACTGGATAGCCAAGCCAACGAATTCCTATTGAGCAACAGAATTCGATAGAAGAGAATTCGGCGAATCGTGCATTCCCGACGTTGCAACCGAGTTAGAATTATCCGAATCCATGTCCTGACGTCCCAAACCTTGCATCCCTGAGCCTTTTTCAACACATTTCCTCATGTGTTTTTCAAGGGTGCTTGCAACCGAGAAAGGCATGCCACAAAATTTGCATCTGTAGACATCTTTACCGATTCTTCCATGAGTCTTCATATGACGAGTAAGCTTACTAGATTGTGCGCATGCATAATTACACAATTCGCACTTATAGGGCTTTTCTCCAGTATGCGAACGTCGATGAACGGTCAAATTACTGCAATTTTTGAAGACCTTTCCGCAAAATTCGCAGGTATCATTTCGTGTTTTGTCCCTTCGTGGGCTGGCGGACGGTATGCCATTTGAATCCAATGTAACATTGCTAGACGACGCAGATTTTGGGACTCCGCCTTGAACGGTGAGCGACTTCAAGGCACTTTCATGATTCGGGCTGTTATAACCATTATGATTGGGATCTCGAGCATCATATCGAAAGTTATTCAATGAGGGTAAAATTGGGAAAAATTCATGCGGCTGTTGTCCATGATACTGCCAAATGGGAGAAAATACATTTTCCATACCGCTAACGCTGTTCAGTAAAGGTCCGTCATTTGATTCGTGCTTCTGACCTTTGGACATTTCATGCTCAGATGCGGATGATGGACGGCTACTTCTTTCCTTAGACTCCTCTTTTAAACCACTCATACTGTTTCCGTTACTGAGCGAATCATCACGCGTATCATTCGGCGATGATACCTCTTTCTTAATATTCAGATCTGTGTTTTCTTCAAGAGCCTGTCTATAGGCTTCGTTGTATACATGTAGATTACGAAGTCCACTGGACTTCATTACTTCAGACAATAATGAGGCGCTAGAGCTAACATAAGCCTCTGCGTGTTTTGTTTCGCCATCAGTATGAGGTTGATTGGAATTTTGAAGTAGTTTTGCAGCCAACAAACCACCTTTAATGTCGCCTTTTTTCTCATCACCCGAACCATCATTTACTTCAGAAATATCTTCTTCTTCCATCTCCTCCATCTCTTCTTCCTCTTCCTCCTCATCTTCCTCTTCTTCGTCGTCATCATCATCTTTGTCGTCAAACTTTTTATTTTCGGGTGTGCTGCTGCCAGAACCCATGCTGCCTTCGTTTGAAACGTTAGACATTGGCGATTTCATATGAGTTTTCATATGACGCTTGAGCTTGCTTTGTTGGGTGCATGCATGTGGGCATAGTCGACATTTAAAAGGCTTTTCTCCAGTGTGTGAACGACGATGAACGATCAAATTACTCTGAAATCGGAAAGACTTGCCACAGAATTCGCAAGATTTCATTTTATTTGGGGGAGTTAAGCTTCCACTTCCCCGTTCTTTCTTTGAATCAGTCGGCGTTGTATTTGTAGAGGTTGTAAGTGGTGTGAATATATTACAAGTGGATCTAGCAACCTGAGAATAAGGAGGTGTTTGCCGACGAACCGGCGAAGTTGGACCTCTTGCTAATTCTTTTAATCGCTCTGAGTAAAATGAATCTTCTATCCCAATTGAATTTGGTCTTTGTCTGTCATATGGATTC
>CM035816.1:40561694-40579194 GCA_020458035.1 Magallana ariakensis
CCCTCAACCAAAATTACATAACACTGCCTAGTACACAAACCATTTCAAACTCACAGTCTGTGATAGACCTTTTTTCTATATCTCTCACTCTCGCTTTCATTTGGATTGAGCATTGTCCTTTAAACAGTATTTACTAAGTTCGATTGTCATTACCATTTTAATACCGTCGATATTTTTATGTAATTTCGATTCCATTTCCCCGAATCAATCAACGATAAACGTTCTTTGTTTACCATCGGGCTCGACCTTGTCCTCAAATAACACTGATCGATAATTCGGACGAGACCATCTGCTGTCCGGCGTGCGTAATAAATGTCTGACAGCAGCGGAATTAGGTGACCTTGATTGACCACGCGACCTAGTTTGACCGACAATGGGAAGAACGCAACGCTATTCATCGCTCGCGTATTTTATGAATAGTTTTCAAGATTTTGCCTAACATTTTAAAGGCGATCAGTATACATGTATATCAGAGAATTTAAGTAGTAAGTGTCCGATTCTTATCGCCTTTCTTACTGTTCTTTTATTTCCAACGCACACCTTGTAAAGATGACATCGGTATAACTAACAATCACTTATCAGAATGGTCACGAAAAATGTTGGATCGATTATTTCTCCCGAAATACTGAAAAGACATTCTTAAGATAATAAAACCATGCATATATCTGCCACTTGAGAATAAATTTACCGAATCATCTCAACGAAAATAAAGAATGGGCTGGTCGCGGTCAGCGTGCAACAATCGATTTTGTGTGATGACGTAAGATGCGATGTACCACGAGACGATTGTGGGCTACCCCTGGCCGCGAGATGACCCGGAAAACAAAGTAACCCCACTATTTCTATGCTATACTGTTAAATTTCATGTCATTTGAACAAGACTTGTTAATATTATTTCATTGACAAAACAAAATGACCAGTCAAAAACTAACACAATTAGATTTTTTTAAATGTTTCAGTTTTTTTTTTTTTGTAATTCCAACGGGCACTCTGAAAATCGATAGAGCCATGCTAATTAGATAAGCAGTGGTAGTAATAGTTCTTTGGTCATAGTAAAAAACTAGTGTGCCGATCTGTGTCTTCGTAAGAAATCAATATTCATTTCATTAAACAACTAAAAAGGTATAATCTCGTAAGATTCGCGAAGAACCAAGACAAAGACAACGATGAAACGGAAGAAATCATTGAAAGCTCAAGAAAAAAACCAGGACATGGGCTAGATCTGTGACAGAATTAAACAAAGGAAATTATAGCTTTGCAAAATTGTTTAACACATCTCTAATAATATACACAGTAATATGCGATTTCACAAACAAACAAATGTGGACACATGTTAATACCCTTAAAAGTTAGACGAAACCAAGTGGAATTATTAAAAATTTATTGCTATTTTCTTTACAGTCTTTCTGCAACTGAGGTGACAAATTTGCCATCTATAGTAAGGAGAATATGATTAGGAGAGGAGGCAAATCCCAGGACCGATTTTATAATGTAATCAAGGGGATGCTGATGATGAAGACCATTGCAACAAGAAAATGAAATAGTAACGTGAGCCATGGACTAAAGGCATGCGCAATTTTTGTCAGCTATAATTGCGATTATAAAGCAAATATGCAGCAGCTAATAGCATTCCTTAACTGTTCCTTGAATGTCTTTTTTACAAGAACTTCGATTAGATTACTACAAAATAATTGCACGAGTAATTCCTTATACAGAAAACTCCTGGGAGAGAGATGTTGTTTACACTAAAGATGTTCATTGAGAATATATTGCACAAAAGTCAAAGAGTCAAAACGTGTACAAATGATGTATCAAGATAGCTTCCAATTGCTCAATGAAAATGTATCAATTGGGACTTGACGGAAAAATAGTGACCTATTCTATGATTAAATCCTCAAAATATTTACGTAGTTTTATGCCATCGCAATTTTGAATCAATACGTCAGTGCATTTTTAAAAAAAATGATTGGGTGTTTTAGATTTTTTATCGATGCCTTTTATTTGCGCCATTAAGTTTTGGCTCAAATACGCTAACCTTTCGCTTTCAGATGTGTTAAAGTTTACGCTCAGGAAACGATGTCTGCAAGAATTGAAAGAACGTGAAGTCAAAATGGCAGTGACCAAGAATTTCCCTTTGCCAAGTTTCCTGCCACAGATGCGTTGTTTTATGATAAGTGGATGCTTCTGGACGGCAAATTATATAACATTCCCATGCACTTACTTCAGCAGGTGTAGAAAAATGCCCGTATGACATAACCCATAAAGGCCAGTCTATATTAAAAGCGCAAACATCTGCAATCTCTAAATGAAAAAAGAAATAGTTATGCAGGTCGCGGCCGTCTCTTTGTAGTGAGTCATGCCACAACATGTACCTCAAAAATATGTACAAACGATTAAAGGAAACCGTGAACATATGAACGAAAAAACTATATTGCAAATCTAGAATACAACGACAGTACAAAAATGTGCAGAGATCTGAGGAAATAAAGTTACGACACACGCCATTGCGTTCTCTTGCAGTGAGTGGTGGCCTTCATGGAGAGACATTATCGCTCCACTGTTGCATAGACGATATGTTTCACATCCATTTAATTTGATGATTTGGAGGTGCACAATTGATAGGATTTGTTTACACAAAGACGTCGATTTTGCCAAGAAAAATATATGAACGCTAAATCACACTTGAAAGAAATATGTGCTAAATGTTTTTATAGAACAGACGAAAACGGTCTGTTGGAAATCATGGTCCATGATGTATAAGTTTAAGGCGCGAAATGTTCTAAAGTTTTAAATTTAAAATTCTTTGTCTCAAAGTTTTATCGTAAAAAAATACGTGGTTTTTTTTCACGATGGTCTTAAGAATTATGGAACCACATGATAGACATACATCTTTCGAATAGGTAGTTGTCTTTTTTATGCATAATTATGCAAATATTTGATTCCGAAAGGCGACTTTGATTTCACTTTTAAGTATGGTGATTGATTGATCGAGATGATAAGGCATTGTGTGGTTTGACAGTTTTCTTTTATGTCAAGAACCTAACAGGACATATTCATTTTAATATCCCATATATTTTTAAAATATGCATAGTCCTCAAAAACTTCAGACTGATTAAAAGCCCTACAATGACCTCCTCTAGTACGATACAGAAACATTCTCCTAACACTGTTCACTCAGCCTGAATATACACTAGCCCGATGATTACATGTTGTGTATACAAGTTTCTTTCCTTCCATGATGTAAGTAATAATGAGTGATATTCTAACCACAAGATGACAAGTGAAACGAGCCCTACAGAAAACATCTACGTGTCATCCATCATCCTACAGGTCACAGGTTTGTCCGGATCAGACCGCACCTGGTCAATGTAATCCACGGATTGAAGGAAACAGACCACGTGATCGTCAAAACTTCGCATCAATTCATCATTATAATATTATTCATTTTAACGGCGGGCAAAAATAATGTGGTCATTTATATGTCACAGAATAACTTGAGTCTTGTGGGTTTTTTTAGTTTTTCAACGAAAAAGGTAGACGTTTAGTGCCGCTCTTTATTTCATCGCACCTAAATGATAACCAACTCGTTGCCAAAGTCAGTACATCAGCATTTGTACGCAACATAACAAATCCATTCTCTCACTTTCAATCCTCGCTTTTATTGAGATTAGGAAACGAGACGCTAAACTTTGTTTCTTAACATTTGTGTACCACACATCAGCAGTTCATTCCGCCCTAACACCGCGGGATCACCGTGTTTTATAGATTGGTTGTATGCCAACATATTTTTCCTCGCAAAACGGCGTACTGACCCAAACGGTTTATTTCTACTCCTGATTGATTATCATCTTTCGTAAATCAGGCAGGAGATACCATACCTAAACCAAAGATGTGTTCTGTTTTGGTTTTAATTAATCACGTCATAATCTGGTCACTGGCAATACGGTTTAACATGTGCGCTAGATATATATCCACCTCCTATCGTAATGGCCATTATTTTTTTTTCCTCTAAGATCTGATAACCGACTACTTTTTACGTAATTTATTTGTAAAAACGTTGATACATCAAGGGCAATTTTCCATTTCTTCCGCCAGAATCGAGAGATAATGTCAACTCACACTCTAACACCCCACCCACCCTAAAAAAAAACCCCAACATTGTTTAGATAGGTAATTTTTTTTCTTCAAATTTCCAATTTAAATGTGCACTAACGTCCGTGTGTATATTTATATAGATATAGAGTGTAATTATGAAAGAAAATAAGTAAGTTGTCTTGTTTTAAAAAATTCATTGAAAAACTACATTAAAACCAGTGGTCTGTATCTCCGCACTAATCGATTGAGATAGATGTCATTGACATTAGTCTAGTAGATGGGGTTATTAGTATGTTTGACTCGCCAAACAACACGCTTGATTTCGCCTCTATCCCGGTTAGATCAGATAATAACATATAGACGGTAATGAACCCACGTGTGACATAGCACGGCGAGTGGCGTACCGTCCACAAGCTTGTTTATAATTTGTTTGATCACTAAAACAGATTATTTTGAACCAATCAAACAGCGTCACTGTCTCGGTGTGATGTAACTAGTTAAACGAGGGATGCTTTATGCCCCCGGTTACTTGGATTTTTCATAAATGTTTTATAAATTCAGGTCCTAACTTTTGTTTGATCAGGATCCATTTTATGGTCTATCAGAAAATGCTCTGCTCAAAGTGTCACCGGCGATTGCCCACAGGACTCTCTACGATCAATCCCATTTACATACTTACTTCAACTCTATCAACGAGAGGAGGGTGTCATAATACCTATCAATACATAGATAGATATACTTTTTAAACTCAGCTACAAAATAACAGTTACAAATGATTGTCATGTTATCAGTGAATCTGCAAAGCCCTTCGCAAGAAGCAAATTAAAAGCACACAATATGGTGACATCTACAAAATTTCTCTTAATTGCACCGCAGTTACGGCCAATTCCTCTTGGCTTTGTTTAATTTATGAATTCGAATGAAGGTGGAGGAAGTGTTATGGCCATGGATCACACGTTCGACTATATAGTGCAAATGTCGATTTATGCCCATGGGTATTGTGCCATGTGCTTGGCAAATTGCCCGTTGCCCAGAAAAAAAAACCAAACATGAAAAAATGAAATCATCCAGAGCTGTCCCCATTGGCATTCATCGGTGGACGTAGGTTGGGGGGATGTTTAAAACTTCATAACCCCTAATGTATAATTAAAAACATCGAATGGTTTTGATGGTCAAAACACGTGTTGTACAACATCATTTGGAGACAAGAGATGGAGAAACATCAATTGTTATTTTAGTGTGACGATGGCTAGGAACATTTGTTTTAAGTGCTCTGTCCCCAACCAAAGAACAATTAGCCATTAATCCCGCCAGTAATTAGTTGTATACAAGCATGACTATCTCCTGTCCAATATATTATGATCTTGGAAAAATTAGATTTCATATTTCAGTAGTAACGTTTTCAGGCACAAGTTAGACTTATTTTTTTTTTTAGATAACACCCCCCTTAGATTTTCAAGTACAACTGTTTTGAATAACGAATGTGGACCGCATCTTGAAATTACCACAACATCAATAACTTTAGACACTTCTCCAGGATTCTAAGAATTATAAAAAATAATGATGGACTTCTTGCATCGATTCTTTAACTGATGTCTAATCTGGAGCCACTACTTTCCCGTTTCGCAATCAAAATCAATTATTTTGCCGAGTCCTTAAGCAATGAGGCGATTTAGCTTTTCACAAAATACTGACCAAAATTAAACTTTATTGATGAAAGCAAGTCATTGAAAATATTGGATTTTCCGAGAAGTCAACAAAAGTTCATTCTATCCACAAATGTCCTCGCTTGATGACAAGTGCGCTTTCACATAGACCATCAATGGTTTTTGAAAACAAAAATACTTGCAATCTGTGTCCGTCTACTCAAATTGCATCGTTACTGCCAAGCGCCACCTATCTATATTTTGTGATTTAAAGTGTATATTTCTGGCAAGTGCATTTAAACACGTGTTCGCATAATGACCGCCGCCGAATTTAGATATCCCATGACCAGGTACAATCTCGACAGTTTTCAGGTCTTATAAGGACACGATCTACATAGATAGACCGAAGGTTATCAACATTGAGAGCCACTCTGTCAATAAAACTTTGTACTTCATTGGTCAGTTAGCCAGTCCCTGAGACTAGAAATGAAACCCACTGCGATAAGAAGATCATACTTTTTAGAAAGACTGTGTTACAAAACATTATAATGTTTAAATCTTTACACATTAAAAAAAGGAAACTTTTTGGGGAATGTAAAAAAATGTATAGAAATTTAAGATATACTTTCTTTGTTCAATTAGTTAAACAGTAATGGTAACAGTTCAGAACAGTTTGAAGTTGTTAATTACTTCCAATAAAAGTTGCATCTCGAAAATTGTTTCTTTGGGAAAGAGGTCGGCAAACGGATATGGCCAAGGTGATTTCTTATCTATCATTCTACCCGGAAGGAAATTAAGTAACTATACTATAATGAAGACCGGAATGTTGGAACATCTCATCAAATGGCAAATGATATTGTGTGTGCAAGGGCTGTCCTTCATTTAAACATTAACAACCAAGTTATTGCTTGGAAAGCAGACAAAAGGGAATCGTACTAATGATATGCGTTGGTAATTGTAAAACAATGACCTATATACATGCGGCTTAACCGAATCTTGTCCGTTTCAGTCGGTTTTATCATGTACCACAATCACCGATACAGGCAGGGTAAGCAGAGATTAACTTTGAACACATTTCGAGAAAGTATGTGTTTTCTTATTCTGAATGCATGAAAAACGACCACTCATAAACCGTGCCAAGATGTCGAGCAGGAGAAACACCGCTACAGATTCCGAGCACAAAAAACCCGAGTATTATGTCATAAGCAAATGGCGGTAGAGAGTATCCCCCCTGTTACAGGGGGAACTCTATCAAAACAAGAAGCGGTGTTTTGGCGATCATCAATCAAGGCAAGCGGTATCAGTCGCTTCTAAATCAAGTACTGTAATCTTTGTCTGCAATGCAAAACATATTTTTTTCATCTTGGTGCTTGCCTAAAGCATCTTGTGCAGTCATCAAAGTTTTACTTAAAAGATGAAACAAGGCCAAACCGTTATCAGCTGTGAAATTCCAAGAGATAATTACACAACCTCACTGTTCTTTGCTTTCTTTAAATTCATTTTATAAGCAAAGGCCGTAAAAAAATTCTGCGATAAACCAGACACAGTTCTGAGATGACCAATAAAATAAACTTGAGGTAAATGATTTTCTTTCTTACATTACGCGATATGAAATAAAAGTTTTTTTTCTTATAATTATAATGTACCCATATGAATGCTTTCAAAGAGCGGCCGCTAAAAGGTTGCAGTCTATCAACAAATGTGGTTTTCATTTCATTTTCAATTATGTAATTGTTTGCTTAATTACTTCTGGTCATTACTTTGATGAGATGCAGGTATGACGTCTACCAGCCAAGCAATCTACACCAAGCTGTGTGGAATGTTTTTGTCTGGCTGCGGATTAATGCGCATGCGCAAGGAGCCAGCACTACATCCTGAAGGGTTATGTTGCTTAGAAATATATAATTTTTCAAGTGAAAGATGCTATCGCCAGGGATATAAAAGTCAAAACACAGATCATTAGACCACCTGTTGCGCGCGATCTCTCGTCGGTCAATATATCTTTGGCGAAGTAAGTTCAATAACCTACATGAAGCACAGTTATTCAAAAGAGCGCCAAAAGTACGCTTACAACATTTAAAACAGCAAAGTGGTAACAGGACCACTTCCAATATGTGTTGATTTTCTCAAGTATGAACTAAATGGTAAACAGTTGTTTGTTTTTTTAAGCTGTATATATCATATTATAAACGTTAATAATAATTTTTTTTTTAAAGTGGATTAAAAATTATTTTTTATTCTGTTTATATTTATATAGGCTTTTTGGAAAACAATTTATGGTTTGATTGTATTTTAAAACATGCTAACTAGTCTTTAAATTTAACAGTTGTTCCGGATGAAAAATAATATTAAACATATAAAACAATGATATATTATAAATGAATACTGGTAAACGCTGTAGTCTCAAAACAGAATAAGGAAACTACTTCTATATCAATTTGAGAAGAATACCTACCAGTGATTTCTGTATTGCAGCTTATGTCATTAGTAGATGTTCTGAAAGGCGACCGAGCAGAACGGTCCCTGTCGGAGAAAATATTAAACTGGGAGTTGTCATCTCTCAACTTGGCGTCCTTCAGAGCCAGATTGGATTCTGAGGATAGCCTAGGGGACAGCCGGCTCTCCATTTGTTCTTTCCTGGTGATTGGAGCCGAGATGCTGGTCCGTTTCGAGCTGATGGCCAGCGACTCGGGGTCCGGTTCCTCTCCATCCTCGAACTCGGATGTTTCGACGTCTACGTTTTCTTTGTTACATCGGGTGACTTTGTGGCGGATGAATTTGATTATGTCTTGTAGGGGGAAGTTCGTCTGACACACCCCACACACAAGGAGATCATTTTCTTGTTCCACTGAAAATTAAAAAGGAAATCATAAATAAAACATTACAAATTAAAGCTAAAAACATAATAAGCATAAAAAAAGAAAAAAAAAAAAACAATACCCCCCCCCAAAAAAAACTCCTATAGTAAAAAATCCCCCCAAACGTCTCTTCCCCCAAAACTGAGAGAAACAATAAATTAAAAACAAAAATAACCCCATTCAATCCAACATGAACTTTATATATAATTCAATACTTCTAAAAATATGCAACTATATGAAATGAAATGTAAAACATAATAGAAAATTATTTTGAAAAGGTGTTACTATTAAGTAAAATTGGTAATATTGACAACAACGAGGAAAAATCAATTCTGGAGCGATTTTATGGAATGGTCATATAATATTTAGTTCCATAGCTTCCACTTTGCTTTGAGGATTTAGAAAATGACAACTCTCGTTAAAGAAGATTGGATACATAAAATAATTGGTGACTAAAAACGATTCCTCCCGGAATTAAAGATGATTATGTCATCAAATTCTACAAAGAGCATGATACAATGATACGTTAAGTTTGATCAATAAATTCTATAGACCAAGAATCTATGTAGTCGTTACTAAACTACAACGCGAACTTCAAGATACCTAAGGATATAGAGATAATTCTTCATACATGATTTGATTTAGTACAAATAAAATGTTTGTAATATCTTGCTATTTATACTTAAATAAAAAAAATTCTTACCATTTTAAAATGATATTAAACGAGTTATTTCATGCGATTCCTAACAAAGATGATAAAACATTTCACTCAACGTAACAAAAAATATGTCAAATATTTGATCATTCGGTAAGAGTGATTTAGTTTTTAGTGCTGAATGAAACTTAAGAATTTAAATATCTTTATTTATTTTTTTTTTGTTACATGACGGTACATTACAATAGAAAATAAGATTTATATTGCAATAGTTTATTAACAAAATATGCATAAAAGATATTATTTCCCTCTTTTAAAATTTAATTATTTTTTAAAAGCAATTATTGTATTTTGTTTGACAACGTTTTTTGCAACAGTAATAACTGAAATGTTAGATTAGTTCAATTCAAGGCTTATGGGTTTTTTTTTTTTTATTTTTAAACCGATGCAAACCATTAAAAGAGTATTTACTAATCAAATTAAAAAAAAACCCTTAAAATTATTAAGAAAATTAAAACGCATCTTTAAATTGATCATGCACCGTAAATAAAAAGACTGCACACAACTACGGGTGTTTGACCATTTATTTTTCCTTCAGGTACCTCAATGCTTGGGAAAAGAGCATGGAACCTTCGAAAACACCACTATTGCACAAGGCTTATCAAATGGTTCTTAGGAAAGATAAGACTGGTCTTAATTTCACATTTTGGCAGAGTGCTCGCACCCAGGACGAAGAGCAGGATGATGGAGCATGGCGTTTTGGAAACTAGGATTTTATCAGCAGCATCTAACCAATTCTCAAATTTTTTGGCAAAAACCGTGATATACATAGGCGATAAATGATCCTCCAGAATTATATAATTTCGGTCAAGCTTGTAGATTACAATTTGTTTTTCCATTTAAAAAAAAAATGAACAGATTTTTAATGGTTTAGATTTATGCAATAAATGAAATAAATACGGATCATAACAAAAGACCAGAAAACATGTCGCTTATGTCCACGATTATCAGTTAGAGCTACTACACAGATGTTATACCACTTAAGGCTATGACTAAAATATCATAAAAATATAACGAATGTAAGAATAATTAAACGAGACCTGTTGCCAAAAATCTATAAGGTTCCCTACATTAAAACTCTCATTATTCTTAAATGCATTAAACCATTAATGTAGAACCAAATTAACTGAAACACATTTGAACCGAAGCAGATTTCAACCATGTGGGAGAGAGAGAGAGAGAGAGAGAGAGAGAGAGAGAGAGAGAGAGAGAGAGAGAGGAACCTTCTTTAAAATCTTTACTTATCGGAAAAAAGTAAAAGTGATTGAAAAAATATTTATCGCTGAAAATACACCATGCGGGGAATTAAGGAAGCTGAGTAGGTTTACAGATGATAGTAGAAACTACTACATACTACAGTACTACAAAAAATATACTATTAAACTATCCAGTGTTTTAATTTTACTCAAGATACTACAGTTGTGTTCTTGACAATAATTACTTTAATTGTCACGCGTATAACTCACTCTTCCGCAATGCAATCATTGAAGTATTGTTACAAGACAACCAATAGTTCCTTGTTGATATGAGACAAAAACATGCTAAAAAATTCTCTTTTCATTTTCATGGAACATAGGGGATGTCACAAGGAAAGCCTCTTTCTTCTGTAGCCTGACGAAGAAGCTTTATCTGTATTGATTATTGCACAAAACAAAAATATCTTCCAAATTCTGACAGTCACGTGTTATGGTCAAGAAAGATTGCACCACCAGCTTGAGCTAGAAATGTTATACGTCATCGTGCAACATCATTTAGTTTTTAATTCGTTTAGTGTTTATTTTCAACCAATAAAGAATTGTGCAAATATTTTAATTGAAACATGAAGAAAGCCGAGTGGTCGTGGCTTATTAATCCTTTTAGATGAAGAGCTCCGTTTTAAGATATAGAAAAATAATCAAATTTAAAAAATCTGAAATGTTTAATTTGGATTTTTTTACAAATATATCCTATTGTAGAAATTAAGTTAATCTGATGGGTAATTTGTTGACCATCCAGGCTCCTTATATTAAATATTTTAGTAATGTAAAACTTAATTTCGGAGCAATATAATTAAATTAAATAACATTATTAATCAAACTGTTTGTAGAGAGAGAGAGAGAGAGAGAGAGAGAGAGAGAGAGAGTGATTACGTAGATTCCACCCTACTTTTTAATTTCAAGAAATCTAATTTACTAGGTAATGGAATATGTCTCTACACGACCATTTTGAGAATAGCAATGAATTGTGTTATATGATATAGACCCATTTGAATCATTTTATTTCAATGTCTTTTTGTTTTAGAAAGTCCGTGTTATCATATATCAAATTAAAGTTTTTATTGCCGAGACTAAATGAAAATCATTTCACGTGTACCTGCTTGTGCATTGTCTGAATAGAATAATTTTCTCATACTTACGGTTCATATTTGGACATGCTATCCACAACATGAAGCAAGCAGAACTGAGATTCCATATACAATCTGTATATTTTCCCAATTTTAATCCAAGTCTGACCATAAATCAGATTAAACGTTATTAAAAATTTAGATCATTTAACCAGAACTATTGAAATTGAAGCTTTATACAAGCTTAAATAAATTGTTGACCAGTGATCAAAACTACGAGGTTAACTTGGGGTCAACACTTGGATAAACAGTAATGTTCCCAGTTACATGCACATGTAATCCAGTATGGTCAGCACAAATTTCACCACGATTTAACAGTGAATAGTCTTATCGATGTCACTTATAATTTCGTACATTAGGTGTTTGGATCAAACTTAAGTCTTACAGACTACCGGACTCGTCTAGATTCACCGTAGGTTTAAAGGGGCAGTTAAGGTCATCCCCAACTAGTTTGTTTTCCCACAAGTGCTCTATGTTTCGCCGATAAACTGGACGCTACTCAGGCATGCATGCGGACGATGTTTTTTGTGCACAAAAAAGTTTTCCCATGATACCGGAGATGCGGGTTTCCATGGAGGCTATTGTACATCTTGACCATAATGGACATTCGCTCCGACAAGAGGTCATTTGGTGTCAAGCCAGAGTAGGACTTGGAAGACCTTTGCTGACCTCACCTATATACCTGATAAAACCCCTAGATAATCCGCACTGGGCGCAAGCAGTGCCCAATCCCCAGACATAGTTAATACTTGTCTTTCTTTAGGTATTTGAAAGTTTGACAAAACAGATTATTATATTTTTTTCTTCAAAACCTTTTAATCTTTACAATGGTATGTAATTAGAAAGGATATCTTGAATATATTAAAGAAAGTATAAGTATATAAAAGTATTATGAAAAATAGAAAATATTACTTTTCCATTTTTGTGAGAGAAATCAGGGGACGGGTTCGTTGGAGATATTGCAATTTCCGTTTCGGACGCCACTTAAACTTTTAAGTACTTGGCGTTGGTACGTGTTGCAAAAAGGTCACTCGTTGGTCAATTGGTCAGTATAAATGGGTCAGGTGTTTATCTATGTGGGCCTGTACCTATCAACTAAACAAATATTGTATCTGGCTTAAATAAATAACTACAAAACACAACATATGATGGTTGTATTTTCAAACACGTTAAGGTCAAACTCTGTAAGACAGATGGGTGCAGATGGCAAACCCATGGCGGACATGTTTGAATATCAATATCCAGTCAAAAGTATGCAATAAGTCATACGTCATTTTAAATAATGTATGTCTTAATAAGGTATTGCGATGACATTTAGACTCAAACATCAAAGCCTTTATCCAATTACCATGAAAGTAAAGCAAAAAATAAAACCCTGATCGACAAATAGAATATATATATGTATCTTGTCCTTCTTTGTAAATTGTATGGATGTTTCTATTTTCGTTTTAAACTCTTTTGGAACTTGATTTATTACAAATGTATGCAACCGGAATTAATTTCATCAATACTATCAAAATTAATATGACGCGAAAAATCTTCACTAGAGAACTTTGAAATTTGTCCGTTTAAAATATTTGACACTCATTGAAATGCTCTCATATTTCTATTGTTTTCAAAAGCATATTCTTGGAATTTTCGATTATTGTGTTATTAAAACAGATGAAAAACCATACCTTTTTGAGAAATTTTGAACATATCGAGTGTGTTCAACTGCAAACGACCTTTGTAAAGATGAGTACTTTACTATATATACTATAACTCTCTCCTAAATATCATCTAAAACAAAAGACAGGTTCATTCAACATATGTTTCGTTTCCACAATGCTTAATAAACTACATGCACTTGAACTTTAGAAAAAAGAATAAAGTTCTTGGCAATTCCAATAAACCTTTTGTTCTGAAATCAGACAATACAAGTCGCGGTCATTTAGTCGAGATAGAAAAAAATTGTTCTGGTTCTCAGGAGGCTTAAATTCAATATAACGATATTTCCCACAAAAACACCATTCCTTTATCATTTATCTAAAACGCATGTGGCCAGTTGCGGTCATTCTCATTGGGCTTGACCACCTTTTGACCGGCGGTATACCTTATGATTAGATTAAATTCCCACAAAAAATAAACCGGGAGCAATTAAGGCCGTCAGGCATCCAATAATTTAGGGCATGTCCACCCATTCAACAAATACGAGAGTACCCCCTTTTTGATTTGTTACCTGAAGATCAAGGTAAAGTTAAAGAGATTTTTTTTCTTCAACCATGTCGATCAAATGTAGTTTCATTATTTTTGAATTTATGTCAACATTGTTATGTTTTGTTAAAAACATCATCATACTATTTTATATTAACACTTGTATAACTAAAGTGTAGCATCAAGAAACCTGTTTGAAACATAATTTGTAAAATGTCCGTTTAAAAACCTGTTTGAAACAAAATTTGTATAATGTCCGTTTAGTAAATTTCCCTTCTACTCAAAATTTGTTTCTGACATAATTTCGAATCTTTCCATTAGAGTTTTGAAGAAAAATCTAACAACCAATGTGGAGAGTTTTAATGACAAAAAGAAACTAATATCCCTTGAGAGATATCTTGAAATCAATACAAAATTGCTAGTTAAGGTTACTAAGAGGCCAAATTTCAAAGTATTGAGTCCAATTTTTTGTGTTTTGTGCGTAGTGATCTGAAACTTGCATCATCAACGCTAAATCGCCACTAGCAAGTGTCATTAGCATTCCCATGTCTATTATATTTTTCATGAGAGAGAGAGAGAGAGAGAGAGAGAGAGAGAGAGAGAGAGAGAGAGAGAGAGAGAGAGAGAGAGAGAGAGAGATTGGAGCCCTTAACATTTGACCAGATTCATTACATTTTCCAATACCTTTGACCAAAATGTGCAAAGGGCCACTTAAAGGTTAAACGGTCATGTTAGCTTTTTGATTGTGAATGGTCAACTGGTTTCAGCTGTTCGATTTAATAATCATTATTTCTACCGCTAAACACTTTTATATTCTTTGTAAGGAATCACTAAAAACACTTTTAGAAAAATATACATAGCCATTGTATTCCAAGAATCTCTGCATGTGGAAGATGGAGAAAGTGAGGATTCTTTAAAAATGTGTGGTAATAACTGGTTGTGGATCTGATAAATTACAAGAGGAAAACACATCTTCGATAAACAAAGCCAACAGTGATTTTGCGTGTCCTATGGAGTTCAAGGCTACGCCATTAGTTTACGTCACCCTGGCTTTCTCTTGTTAATCATCCATGCTGTGGAATCATCCACTACGAACTTCTTTTGCATTGCCCGTGATTGAACTATATTGGTCACTGTCAACTAAAAAATATTGTTGCATCCAGCACTCATTCCCCTTTTTCTCTTCTTTGAATTAATAAAAAGCATTAACTTTCTGGTTATTAAAAATTTCCATGAGCCTGTATATAAATTCTTCAAATTATTATTTTAAAATTGATGAAATTATAGAAGTACGTTTAGATTTATGTGCATGGAATGAAATATAAAGATGAAGTAAAACGTGTGCAATAGTTAAACTATACACAGTGATCTTCCCTTTCAGAATGGGAGAACGGTAAAAACTTTAATACACGGTAATTAATATATCTATGACAAAGTATTCAAAAGATGAATGATTTATAAACTATGTAATTTTTAGGAAATAATTTCTGCTGGACATTGTACATTGATCACGCCGTTTCCTAGATGTAAACAACAAATTAGTTTCCTATCTGGACTTTTCATCCTCTTTCAAATGTATATATGTCCGGTAGGGGTTTCCTGAACGTCAACCGATTTTTTTTTTTACCACATCACGGGTCAATTAGTCGTGGACTTCGATCATCACTTCCTCTATTTTTTTTTTCATAATTTTATGTGGTTGTACGCAACCTTGATCAGACGTTGTTTGACACTAAAAATCTTAAATCTATTACTCATGTTTTTTTTTTTTTTAAATTTTCGATGCGAGCAGTGTTCATTTAGTATCAATAATTTAAAATAACAAGGCACAATATATATACATTAGATGATATAAAGCCAATACGGCAGGGTTTCAAAAATAATCTAAATGTCGTATTTTGGGCGATTGGAGTATTGAGTAACCAAAAATATCTTCTTTCGGTCGATTTTCGTTAAGAAGAAGCTGCATAGTGCATACCTCACATCACATCATGCACAGTTAAGGTTACGAATGCATCAATAATGCAGGCGTGTTAAACACTTACAGCTTCAACTGGAGTAAAAGCTCATAATTACACTGTCCAACAGCATAGGCATGTCGAGGAACTATCCTGTATTTTAATTAATGGTTATTTTGACTGTTCGAAACCAACTGTTAGGGAGAGAGCGAAGAAGAAATTTAGGTTCTATATTAAATGGATGGTTATAGAGATTTTCTATGCAATTATATTTTCGGTATTTGGGAATGAAAACTTGTTTTAAGTTCTATCCTTAATTCACTTTAATCTGATTTGCCGTATTGTATTGATACATCGCCATTTATGCCCGTAATGCACACAACCGTAATTAATGGAATCCAACTAACTTCAGCGCATCATTTCACAACAGCCAAATGATGTTTGACATAACTTTTATTCAATGGTAGTATTTTAGGGGGGGGGGGTAATGTAGTAAATGAATCGTGTCGATATTTGAAATAAAAAAGGTGCTGCGCTTCTAAAAATCCCACGACACGATTCTATTTGCTAGGGTCAGGACATGACCTGAAATGACCAACTAGCTGAGGTCAGCCGATGGTCGACGCGGACAACAGGTGGCCATCATGGACTCGTGCACTGATTCGTTTTTGAACACCCGCATGGGATCAGTCAAATTCCTCTTCTTGGAGATTTATCTTTTGCAAAGAGTATGATGATCGACAAGCAATGGCATTGCGAAGAGGAAAGTTTTCATATAAACGAGAGAGAGAGAGAGAGAGAGAGAGAGAGAGAGAGAGAGAGAGAGAGAACACATGCAGTTGCACACATTTATAGTAAATATTATGTTAGAACCAGGAAGTATAGACCACTTTATGGTTACATTTTACTCTACAAATAATGTTAGTTTTTTTAAACATTGATCGCGGATACAGGACGGATGTTGACCATGTAGAAATATGTTTTCTGAGAATTACTTCACCGATGACCAACTTTAGTGTCCGACTCTTCATATTACACAGAAAAGGGAAATTACATAATGTTAGATATATCTGAAATGGTTATATTTAAAACACCCTCTTCTATCTTTCCTTCTCTGTTGTGTGAAGACTAACGTCTTTTAAATACATGCTTGTATAGCTTAAAAGGAAAACCCTTCAATCTGCTTAAGCAGATAATGCCATATCTGCAAATCACCTAAAATTGCCAGCTTTTTTACATTTTGACTGAAGTAAACTCTTTATAAAATCTCCGAACAGCTGTATAAAACTTTTAACAAAACATTCGACAGTAATTCTAAATGTATATATCTATAACAATTCTAACAATTATAGCTTCAAAGATACAAGTAATGTCTAAGGCACGAGGGGAAAGTCTCTTTTTGACAAAGAGTGGACTATATATTGTCGCGACATTTAAGTAGGTCAGTTTATCAACTTTCATGCATGTCGGCAAAACATAATGACCTTTTTCTTACACAAATACAGTCTACATAAAGACAACGTTACAATTTATATATATTTCTCATGTCTTACGCTCTTAGTCATCAACTATCCTGATTAGAAGGAATGGCAATGTACACTAAAAATTGAATATTATTGTCTGGTATAAAAATCTTAATTAAAATAAAATTG